>JAJEJH010000282.1:0-255833 GCA_026122585.1 Anacardium occidentale
GAGGTATTCAGATGCATGCATCCAGTTTTCAGTTAGCATGACATGACATACACATCATGACGTGCATACCTATGACATTAATAAATGAATGAGATCCAGATGAGCAGTTTCCAGATTCCAGCAAGCGCATAGATGCATGATTAGGGCCGAGACCCAGGTATGTGTTTGTTTATATGATTGTTTGTGCTTGCTTGGGTATTGAGGGAAGCAAGGAGCACTTACTGGGTGATCTTTATCACTCATCCCCCTCCTTCTTCCAGTTTTACAGGTGTTCGTGCTGGGTTCGAGGAGCGGTTGGATCGAGGCTGACGGAGAGGGCACGCACGCACATCTCTATCTCAGTTTTGTATCAGTTTTGGACCTGTGTGGTCATATGTACTTTTTTATGTATCCAGATGTACAGAAACACTATGTATGTATATGATAAAGGCCTGTGGGCCCATTGTACAGAACAACTTATATATGTTAATGATGTATATTCAGAAAAGCTTCCGCATGTGCAGAAATGTATAGTGTAAGATTTTATTTTCGTAGGATTCCCGTCGCGGGTACCCGTATTTTCAGATTATCAATAAAAGCTCCCCATAGTTTTCAATAGCAGCAGGGGTACTCGTGGCGGCGGGTCCTACAGCCTGGACGCACGGGGTCGTGCGTTGGTCGTGCATCAGACCGTGTAAGCTACTGAAATTATGGGTAAATTCTTTGAAAAAGCATGCACACGGGCGTGTCCTTCAGGACGCACGGGCGTGTGTCTACGATTCTGCCCGTGCACACAGCGTGCACACGGGCGTGTGCCTGGAAAAACAAAGGCACATGACCGTGCCATGCAGGCACGCGATCATGTGTCTTGTTCTTCAACAAGAGCACCCGTCTGGAAATGCATCAAATCCATACCAATTCTCAAACAATTTCAAATTCACTTCTAACACACATTCCCAACACCTCAAATAACACAATTCAAGCATCAAATGCAACATGCATCAATCATCAACGAATTCACCATGGAAGCACCTTCATTCTCTTACTAAACATACTCAAACATGCATTCAAGGCTCAAGGATGTAAATTCATCATCCAATTCAACATGCAACAACATATAAGCATACCCAAAGTTCATTCACATGCCATAGATTCATTCAATCATCACATTTCATCAAATCATGCTAGGAAAACTCTAAGAGAAGTAAGTGAACACTTACCTCACGTCATTACCTCTGAAAGCTTTCTCTTTCAACTAATCCCTTTGCTCTCTACCTTGATCGCGAGCTATGGCTGGCTGGATTTCCTCTCTAAGGTTGGGAGAAACTGAAATAAGAGAGAAATGGCTGAAATGAAAGCTGGGTGAGAAAAAGAAACTAAATTTCTCTCGGCTCATTTATATAATGCCACCTGCACGGGCGTGCATCCAAGGTGCACCGGCGTGCATCCAAGGTGCACGGGCGTGCACATGGAAAAATGAGTATTACTCATTTCCTGCTCACTCGCATGACCGAATCCTTCCGAAAGGATTCATACGAAAGTACACAGGCTCTGAAAACTTTCTAACTCACCCCTGAACTTTTCTAGACTCCCAATCCATTTCTGGATTTCATTTTTAACCCCAAAACTCTTTCCCTAAGGGCTTTTCTGAATCTAGGATGCTACAATTTTACCTTAGTATATAACATTTTATTTAAATATTATAATAAAACTTTATTTAAAATATAAACGTTATTTTTTAAACTTATTAGGAGTAAATAGATAATTTAAAAGTTTTCATATTTACTTATATATTTTAAAAATATATTATAACCTCAATTTACAATAGAATATTTATATCCCTAAGTTATTTAATTTTTCTGGTATAATTATTATTTTTGAAATTATTAAGAGACATATTAAGATTTTAAAAATTTAAAAAATATCCTTAATTTTTTTCAAAATTAAAAAAACCCTTTTAAAATTTCAAAAAGCACTTTAAATTTTTTTAGATTTAAAATCCTCGTATAATATTTAAAAAATTATAATTTAATCCAACATTTTAGTCAATATTTATTTTAATAAAATTTTTTATTATTTTTAATTCTTATTAATATAAATTAAAAGTAAAAATATTTAATTAAATGTTAAAAATAAAATATTGTTTAAATTAAAGATATTTTTATAATTTTTAATAATTTTATAAAACTGTAATGAATAAATAAAAATTTGTGATTTTTTAAAAGTAAGATGTGAACGTTTCAATAAATGTGCGGTGGGAGTAAGTCTTCGGCCTTCGCTATATGATAACAATAGCCCATCAAACCTCGATCGAAAACCCACTGAACCAACCAAGTGAGGGCAGCATTTCCTTTTCTCGAGAGTCCAGAGACACATTAAAAAGAGCTTTCACCCACCATATCTCGCGGCTTGTTCTGAAACTGAAAAAAAATACAGTTTCTCGCCTCCCACGTCTTAGGTAATCTCAGTTTCTTATTTTTCTGATTTTGGTTCTTCCGTTTCTTTATTTTTTTAATTTTTTTTAACATTTTACACTGACATGATTTAGTATATTTTTTTTACTCTGGTTCTGCATGTAATCGGGACGTTTCAGGCATGTCTATAAGGCGTAATCCTTTGATGTTTACGCTTGTGCACAATTAATGACTCACATCTCCTTCTTTTTTTTTTTTTTCTCCATGACCACAGCAGCATCGCTGGTTTCCCATCTAATAATATGGTCAGTGTAAAAGATTTAGCCGAATCTCCTGGCCTCTCCTCAATTCCCTCAGCTTATAATTTTCGAAAAGATCAAATTGATCAACAACTATCAATTTCAGACCCTGTACCGGATGATTCAATTCCCATCATTGATTTCTCTTTCCTTATCTCTTCGTGTCCGGAGCAACGGTCTAAGGTTATCCAGGACCTGGGCAAAGCCTGCCAAGACTGGGGCTTCTTTATGGTATATAACTATATGACCCTCCTCATCATTTAGCTACAACGTTGTTACTCAAATATTATTCAGACTATATCGGTAAAAAAGGTTTACTGTGTAATATTATTAATGTTTCATCAAGTGTTGATTCACTAAATTGGTGGGTTTTAGGTGATAAATCACGATGTGCCAGAGAGTTTAATGAATTCAATGATGGATACTTGCAAAAGATATTTCAATCTAAATGAGGAGGAGAAGCGACAGTTTGAGGGAAAACATGTCTTAGATCCTATAAGATATGGGACTAGTTTCAATGCGTCTGTTGATAGAATCTTATTTTGGAGGGATTTTTTAAAGGTAATCGTGCATCCTCAGTTTTACTCACCCGCCAAACCCTCTGAATTCAGGTAAATATTTTTACTTGGATCTATTTACAGCTTATGTTAAAAAGTGGCCCCATCACTTTTTATTGCATTATTTTCTAAATAGTTAAAAGTATTCACTCCAGGCTAGTAAAAATTATCATTATCTTTCATAACTTCTTATCATACGTCAGACTCTTTTAAATTGTTCCTTTGAAATTGTCTATCTAATCACTTGATTTGGACTCTAGTGCTTTATGATGACGCAACCTTAGCCAAATATGTATGCTAAACCAACTTAGGAACAATTAGGATAAGGTTTGCAAATAAACTGTGCAGATAATCATGTTGTCAAATACATGTTGTCAGATTCAGTTTATAGTATATTACGTCAAGGATAACTAAACAAATGATCCAGTAATGCAGAATAAATAGCAGTGCTCACATTTAAATTTATTTTAAAAAACATTATATCATAACACATGAAAAATAATATCTACTTTAAAGAGACCTACTACTATAATTTATACAATTCTATATATTATTTAAACATAAAATATGTAGTAGAAGATGTTATAAAGTATAAGACCAAACAAGAGAATGTTAGAATTATAAATGTATTAAAATTATAATATCTATATGGAGAGATAATATGATCTTCATACTTTATAATAAAAGCTAAAATTGTTGTTAGATAATTTAGGGTAGTCAATATAAATAGACTAAATGACATATTCTCACTCAAGGTTTCCTTAAATGACAAACTTCCAGTAATGAAAATTTTAAAAGCTAAGTACCCACTCTTTCTCTTTAAAAAGACCAAAATATTCTCTATCAAAATCAATAATATTAATATTAAAATAAAATTAATATAAATAATATTAAAAATAAATTTAAAATAAAATAATATTAAAATATTAATAAATTAATAAATATTTTAAAAAATAAAATAAAAGCCGCGACTGATGGTCAATGTTAATCCCACCAAGTGGCCAAAAACGAATACTTAGTTCTATTGAAAGTTGGACCTGACCATCTTGATGGCAGAGGTGATTAAATTTAACTCTTAAAGATTTGACGGAGGTGGCCAGATTTGATTGCCTTTGCTATCGAAAAAGGTCGAAAATGGTTGAAATGTTTGATTTCGACTGTTTTTGACCATTTTAAATGATAAAGACGAAAATATCTAACTGCCTTAGTCAAACTAACTGCCTCAGCCATCAAGTGCCCAGATCCGACTGCTAGTAGAACTACATGGTCGTTTCTGGCCAACTAGTGACGTTAATATCGGTTACCGTCCTTTTATTTTATTTTTTAAATATTTGTTTTTTAATTTTGATTCAAAAAGACAAAAATACCCTTCTGACTTCGGTCAGTGGGTGGGTACTTGGCTTTTTAAACTTGTATGAGTGGAAGTTTGTCATTTAAGGAAACCTTGGGTGGGAAAATGTTGTTTGGCCAAATAAATATTGCTAATCACTATATTTGATGGAAGTGTAAGTATAATATGCAAAAAACATATACAATTTTATAGTTTTTAAATTCAACGCTGAAATCTTATGATAATCAAAACTTATTTTCAGTGGAATTCTGAGGACTAGAAAGTTGTGTATGTTTTCTATAGATTATACTTGCATTTTCATCAAATGTAGTGATTAATAGTATTTATATTGACTACTCTAAATTGTCCAATAATAATATTACCTTTATTATAAAGTATAAAAACTACATTATCCCTTCATATGAATATTATAATTTTAATACATTTATAATTCTAACATTCTCCCACTTGGTCTTACACTTTATAACATCATCCACTGTACACTCTATTTGAGTAGAAAAATAAAATTGTATGAATTATAATTATAGATCTCTTTTAAGTAAGTATTACCTTTTATGTATTATAATATAATTTTTCTTTTTGAAATAAATTTAAATGTCGATTTAAACTTTATAAATAAACCTTAAATGTTTATCCCTGGTCAAACATTATGTTTGTCTTCTCAGTAAAATGTATGCAGCTCAATGTGAAACAAACCAACAGAGTCAATTACATAAATATATAAACACATCTCATATATACAAAAAATTATGAAGTCCTAAAAGTACAACATGATTTTTGAAAACCTTAGGTGACATGCCTTTTGTTAGAGAATCAACATTCATTTGCTCAATTTGAATGTGTTCTATAAGTACTTTCTTAGCTTTTATGTGCTCTCTAATTGTGAAGTACTTAAAGTTGATGTGTTTACTTCAACTCCCATTTTTGTTATTCTTAGCAAATAACATGAGAAGCATAGTTGCCATAGTATAGTTTTAATGACCTCAAGATGGACTCAGCAATTTTGAGTATAGAATGAAACTCCTCAACCAAATACCTTATGTAGTAGCCTCAAAACAAGAAATAAACTAAGCTTCCATAGTAGAAGTGGCAACTAAAGACTATGTTGCATTTTTCCATGAAATGACTCTTTTGACTAGCATAAATACATAATCAGATATTGATTCAACATAACCAGTAAAGTCTAAGTCTAAATATCCAACAATTTTTAAACTGTTAGATCTCTTATATGTAAGCATCAAATTATTTGTCCCTTGAAGGTATATTATGACCCTCTTTACAACTCTCTAGTGAGTTAGGTTGGGATTACTTTTATATCTTTTTGACAGTTTAATTGCAAATGCAATATTAGGTTGGGTATTAACTTGAGCATACATCAAGCATTTTACCATAGAGGCCTATGAAATATTTGCCATTTTTTCCCTTTCAATATCAAACTTAGGACATTAATCTAAGTTAAATCTATCACCCTAGATAATGGGTGCAACACTGATGAATAATCTTTCATCTAAAATCTCCCAATAATTTTATTGATATAGACACTCTGAGATAACCCTAAAATATGATGAGATCTATCCCTATATCTTAATGTTAATGATGTAAGATATTTCACCTATATCTTTCATATCAAAATTTTGAGAGGGAAACTCTTTCACCTTATACAATAACTCCAAATAATTAGTTGCAACAATATTATCAACGTATAACATAAGAAAGATGATTGTGCGCCTATAAACCTTGTGACATATATATTGATCTGTGATGTTTTCTACAAGATCAAAAGAAGATATAACATCATCAAATCATAAATACCACTATTGGGAGGCTTGTTTAAGCCTGTATGTGAACTTCTTCAACTTTCATACTAAGTTCTCACTGCTACTTAAAACAAACCTATCATAGTATTTTGTATAGACCTCTTCGAGTAAATCCTCATTGATAAATGTTACTTTCACATCCATCTACTGTAAATCAAAATCAAAATATGTAGTCAAAGCTATTATGATGTGAAAAGAATCTTTTTTAGAAATAGGAGAAAAATTCTCCTTGTAATCAATTTTCTCCTTCTGAGTGAACCCTATGGCAATAAGACAAGCCTTGTATTACTCAATATTGCCTTTAGAATCTTTTTTGATTTTAAAAACCCATTTACACCTTATTAATTTATTTTTAGTAGGCAATTTAATAAGATCTTAAACTTGATTATGTGTCATTGAATTCATTTATCTTTTATAACATCATACTGTAAATCAGATTTATCACACTCAATAGTTTATGAAAATATCACAATATCATTTTTAGTAGTAACATCATAGTCAGATTCTTGTAATTACGTTATATGATTAATAGAAATTATTGATTTTCTCTAATATATCTCTTTAAAGTTGGTTTAATTATCTTTTATTGAGACTACTATTTAACTAGTTGATATTTTTATAGAAGATGCTCACTATGATCTTCTAAAGTTATTTTGGGAAGATATAGTTTTGGTATAATTGGTTTATCTACCTTCATCCTATTAGGATGAACAATGAATAACCTACTTAATAAAGGAGTACTATCATTAGGGATTGTGTCCTTAGGTCAATTAGATACCTCAAAGATTAAGTTTCTGAGTCGATCACTCCTACTAATGATATTCTCCAAAAACTTGGATTTTCTTGATTCAATAATCCTACTAGAATGGTTTAGAAAATAAAATCTATATCCTTTGAATTTTTCAGCATATTCAATGAAAAATACACTTAACATTCTTGGATCTAATTACTTCTTATATGGATTGTAAACTTTAACCTGAGTTATGTAGCCTAAGTGCATAAATGTTTTAAACTCAGTTTCCAACCATTTGATATGAATGTAGTTTCCAAACCATCAACATTCTTGAAGGCAGCTAATTCATTCCTAGAATCAAGTGGTAGCCTTAGGGTGGCTTTATTATTTTTTTTGGAGTTTCCTTCTTTTTAGATAGCTTTTGTCTATCCTTTAAAAGCCTTAGACACCATAAAAATATTCCTTAGCCAAGGTGAAAGCAGCATGCATTGATTCAAACCTTAAGAGCATACAAAAGTTCAAAAAGAAGTATAAGAGTCAATAGTAGCCTACCATGGTGCCCAATAAAACTAAATAATCCTTTGCGCATGTTATAATGCCATGTTATGATACCCGTATTTTGCTTGTGTGTGCAAGTACATGTCGCAGCATGGTACCAGCTCCTTAGTTACAGACATTGTCCTGTATCGAGGCATGGTGTCGCAACACTTACATTCCACCCATCAGCACTAAGTGTATTCCATTTTGCATACAATTCTTGTTTTGGACTATTTTTTTGTAATTTTATGGGGGCAATTTTGTCATTTCCATTTTACATTTCAAGCCCTATATAAATGTAATTTTTCACTATGTAAAGAACTTTTGAACAATTGAAAACATTTAGTGCTTAAGCTTGTTGGCTTATTTCTTTAGAGTTCTTTGATACTTGGTGGTTCTTGGAATCTCATATTATCTTTAGCCAATCTTTCAACAAGGAAAAGATTAGTGTTGATTGATTTAAGTTGGTGGAAGTTTTTTTAAGCTTGTTTCACTTCTTTGCACTTATCTTGTATTTAACAAGTATTTATTTGGTTTGTGTGCTATTATTCTTTATCTATCTTTCTTGCATATTGGTGTTGTTTTTGTGGATTGATATGTGATGGGATTGCTTGTTGATTGACCTTTCGTGGGTGGAATCAGATCATCTAGTATCGAAGTGTAAATTAGAATATGTGGTAGTATGTTAGCATATTGAGTTTTAGAAGTACTTTGGTGGGAAATGCTAAAATTTTTTTAAGGTTAGAAGTTAAAGTAAGAGGAAAAAGATGACAAACATGGGAACCTTTATGTAATTCACTATTTCATTAGACAAGATCCTAAAATTTAGCTTAAAGCCTTACCTCATTAATTACCACAATTCTCTAACCATTTTTTACCTTCTTTCAAGTAGCAACTTGCACTTTAAACTTAGGATCATTTTTGCTAATCCACCTTCAACAAATTTCAGTTTAATTAAGCCTTCATCCTTTACCTTATCATCTATAAAACCTCATTAACCCCTAAATCTTGACCTTATTACACAATTACATTATTACCTTTCACTAAAATACCATAATACCTTGACCCACCAACCAACCCTAATTTTGATTAATACAATTTAAGCCTAACCCAACATTCATCCGTTTCAAGCTTAATTAGCCTAAACATTTATTTCTTATCCATCATCCTTGAAAACACTATTTATATTCCTAAAATCACTATTCATAACCTAAAATATTGTTTACAGAACCATATTTCCATCTTGTTTCTACCTCAAGAATTTCCTTAAACCACTATAAATCTAACTAATCCAAGTGATGGCTAGTAGAGGTAGTTACCACTCATCCCTATAACTATAAAGGATTAGAGACATAAGGTTAGAAGAGCAAATTCATGAATGAGGATGAAGATGAATGGAAAGTTTGATACCTTTATAAGGCTCATGCTTGATATGTCTAATAATTTGGCTAAATTTCTACAAAGTCAAAGATCAAATAATCGAAACCAAGCTAGAATCCCACCTTATCATGATGAACCTTTCACACTTCCTCACTATACATATCAATCCATACCACCTGAGAAATAACCTTTTAATACTGTTAATAAACTATTATTAACACATCCTTACCTTGTGAGAGGACTTCCATCCCTAATAAGGCAAATAGTGGTAATGATGAACCTAGAAGAAGAAGATGAAGGGAAGATGACCATGATGGAGGATTGAATGTGGAGATCTTTTAGTTCAATAATAGTCTAAACTTGGATGATATTATGGATTGGTTGTATGCTATAGAAAGAGTTTTTGAATATAAAGGCTACGATGATGAGAAGAGCTGTAAGGTAGATACCTTGAAGTTCATAGGTTATGCTTCATTGTGGTAGGAAAATATAAAGAAAGAGAGAGAAATAAAAGGAAAGAGAAGGGTTAGTTATAAGGAAAATTGAAGAGGATGTTGAAGAAGAGGTTTTTACCCAAAGACCACAAATTTGACCTTTATTTCAAGCTCTACAATTTAAAGTAAAGGGATAAACAAGCTGAAGATTATGTTAGAGAGTTTGAGAATTTAAATAAGAGGAGTGACATACTCGAAGAGAAGGAGCATACCATTGTTAGATTTATAAGAGGTTTGAATAGAGAAATAGCCTACAAGGTAGAGTTACAAGTCTACCATTCCTTTTATGATGTGTGCAACCTAGTTATAAAGGTGGAGTGACAACTCAAAGCCTTAAGATATACTACCCTCAAGAAGGTCTTTAAGTATGGTAGTTTTTATACCAAGCCTTATGTCCCACCTAAAGACCTTGGTAATTTGAAGATTATTGAGCCTAGTAAGGATAAACCTGAGGTGCAAGGTGAAGATAATAGAAATGCACTTACGAATAAAGAAAAGTTTTAAATGTCATGTGTACGATTATTTTCAAGCCAATTGCCTTAACAACAGAGCCTTAGCTTTAATAGAGATCGCAACCATAGAAGAAGCTTTCTAAGGTGATGATATTGAGGAATTCCTTGAGGTTGAGACTGATGAAGAAGAGCTATTGCATGCTTAAGTCACTCAACAAGATGATCAAAAAGAGAATTTGTTCCAAACTTAGTGTACTATTAAAAAGAAAGTTTCTTCAGTGATTATTGATAATGAAAGTTACACTAATGTTCCTTCCACCAACCTTGTGGAGAAATTGAACCTACCAACTTTTGACAATGCTAATGCATATAAATTGCAATGGTTAAGTAATCGAGAGATTGTACAAGTTACCAAGTAAGTGGTAGCACCATTCTCTATTGGGAAAATGTATATGGATAAGGTGGTGTGTGATATAATTCCCATGAATGCTTGCAACCTATTACTTAGAAGGATATGGCAATTTGATAGGGAAGTCGTGCATAATAGTAGATTAAACACCTAATCTTTCAAGTTTAACAAGAAAACCATAACCCTAACCCCATTATCACCTAACCAAACCATACCCACTATTTGAACTAAATACACGTCACAAGAGCCTTTTCTTCAATGCTAACCAACTAGACAAAGTCTTCTTAAAAGATAAACCTATCCTTGCTTTGTTGGTGGCTAAGAGAAATATGTCATCCAATGAAGCCACCCATACCTTTACCTCAAGCCATTGATCCAAGAATTCTTTGATGTTTTTCCTAAGGATCTACTGCATGGATTGCCACCCTTGAGAGGAATTGAGTACCAAATTGGCTAGAACCCAATTTCTCACTAGCTAATAGGCTCGCATATAGATGTAACCCCTAGGAATCCTAAAAGTTGCAAAGAAAAGTAAAGGAATTAATTGCCAAGTGGTTTGTAAAAGAAAACATAAGCTTATGTTCGATACTAGCCTTTCTTATGCCAAAGAAAGATAAAACTTATAGGATGTATGTGGATAATAGAGCCATCAATTGGATTACCATCAAGTATAGGTATCATACACCTTGATTGGATGACATACTCGATGAGCTTCATGGTGCCATCATTTTTTTAAAGATTGATTTGAGAAATGGGTACCACTAAATTAGAATGAAGGAAAAGGTGAATGGAAAATCATAGTCAAGACCAAAGGAAGGTTATATAAATGGCTAGTCATGCCTTTTGGACTATCCAATACCCTAAGCACTTTTGGGAGGTTAATGAACGAGGTACTCAAACCTTTGATTAGCAAGGTTGTTGTAGTTTATTTTAATGATATACTTGTATATAGTAGGATTAAAGAAGAACATGTAAACCATTTTAGATAAGTGTCTGAAGTGTTAAGGGAACAAAAATTATATGCCAAGATGGAAAACTATGAGGTTTTTTATGAAAGAGATAGTCTTTTTAGGCTATAGGTGTCAATAGGGAGGATTCAGGTAGATTAATCTAAGGTTGAAGCTATTTATATTTAGCCTATCACATCTACCATCATCGAAGTTAGAAGTTTCCATGGATTAACATCTTTTATAGGAGGTTTGTGTAGAATTTTAGCTATTTGATGGCTTCTATAACAAAGTACATGAAGAAAGAAAGTTTTGAGTGGACTAAAGTTGCTAACAGAAGTTGTGTAAAGCTCTCATCCTTACCTTTCTGAATTTTTCTAAAGTGTTTGAATTAAAGTGTGACATTAGTGGAGTAGGCATTTGTATGGTTTTGACTCAAAGTAAAAGGCCCATTACTTTAGTGAGAAACTCAATGAATCTAGGAAAAAAGTATAGTACCTATGACAAAGTTCTATACCATTATGAGGGTCTTAGACCATTGGAGTCACTATTTTTGGCTAACGTAATTGTGTTTCATTTTGACTATCAAGCCTTAAGATTCATAGGTGGGCAACACAAGTTACACCTTAGGCATGTGAAATAAGTAGGGTTTCTATAATCTTTCTCTTTTATTTCCATCTACAAGCAAGGGGCCAACAATATGGTAATCAATACTTTTTTTTATTAGGTATGCCTTGCTCACCTTTCTTGACTCCAAAATATTGGTTTTCGAATTGATAAAGTTATGCTATGAGAAGGATTTAAAGATGAAAACTTGTATGCTTAAGAGTGGAAAGGATGGCCATGAAGATTATGTTATGCAAGATGGTTACCTATTCAAGAGGAACAAGTTATGTGTTCTTAGAGGTAGTTTTAAGGAATTAATCTTAAGGGAGACCTATAGTCGAGGGTTAGCTGGTAATTTCAATGTCACAAAAACTTTGGAGGTTGTATAAAAGACGTATTAGCCCTTATCTTTAGGTGTAGAGCTTGTTAAAGGTTTAAAAACCAATTTAAATTTGGTCTTTACCTTTCTTTGCCTATACCAAAATCACCATGGGAAGATTTTAGTATATATTTTATGGTAACATTCTCTAAAACTCAAAGGAACGAATATTTGATTATGGTAGATGTAGATAGGTTTTCAAATCATTTTATTCTGTACACTAAAAGTGATGATGCCTCATATGTTGCCTAACTCTTTTTCAATAAGATTATGAGGTTGCATGGTATCCCTAGAACCATTGTATCATATAGGGACACCAAATTTTATAGCCAATTTAAAGGAGTGTTTGGGGAAAATTAGGCATCAAACTTGTATTTAGCTCTTTCCACCATCCTCAAACTGATGGCTAAACCAAAGTAACTAATAAAACTTTAAGGACTATCTTGAGGACTTTGGTTAGCAAACACTTGAAGGATTGAGATTTTAAATTGCTATATGTTGAATTTAGTTATAATAGGAGCCTTAGCATTACTACGATTCATTCACCTTTTAAATTTGAGTATGAAGTAAATCCCTTGACTCTTATTGACCTAACTTCATTGCTCTTTGACTTCAAGTCAAACATGGATGTTGAGGAGAGAATCAAGGACATGAAGAAGTTGTATGAGACAATAAGGACATAAATAGAGAGAGCGAATAATTATGCAAGACAAAGGGTTAATGAGGGTAGAAAGCCAAAGCTTTTTAAGCTTGGGGGCTTGGTGTGGGTGCACTTAAGAAAAGAAAGGTTTCCCAGTAAGAGAAAGAGTAAGTTGAAACTAACAGCTAATGGTCCTTTTGAAATCCTTGAAAGAGTGAATGATAGTGCTTATAAGGTGGAGCTTTCTAATGAACAAAAAGATGTTTCATCTACTTTTAATATAGGAAATCTTAGCCTTTAGCTAGAGGATGATTTAGATTTAAGGGAAAATCCTCACCAACTTGGGGAGAGAGATGTGAATATAGTTTTCAGAGCATTAGCATTCTTAAAGGCAACTAATCCATTCCCAGAATCAAGTGGCGGTCTTAGGATGGCTTTATTATTATGCTTAGAGTTTCCACTTTTTAACGTAACTTTGGTTCATCCTTTTGAGGCCCTAGATGCTCCAAAATATTCCCCATCCAAGGCAGAAGTAGTAAGTGTCGATTCAAACCTCAAGAGCATGTAAAAGTTAAAAAAGAAGCATAAGGTTCAACAGTAACCCGCTACGACACTAAATGAAAATAGACAGTCCCTTGTGTACCCTACAGCATCATGCCATGACGCCTGTATTCTACCTATGTGTGCAAGTGCATGTCATGGCATGACGCTCTAATGCCAACTCCTTAGTTATACATGCTGCCTTGCGTCATGGCATTCTGCCTATCTAGGGCAAATGTATTCCATTTTGCATGCAATTCTTATTTTAGGCTATTTTTCTTATAATTTCTTTTGTAATTTTAAGAGGGCAATTTTTTCATTTCTTTTTTGCATTTCAAGCCCTATATAAATGTAATTTTTCACTATGTAAAAAACTTTTAGACAATTGAAAACATTTAACACTTAAGCTTGTTGACTTATTTCTTTGGAGTTCCTTAATACTTGGTGGTTTTTGGAATCTCATATATTTATTATCCAATCTTCTAGCAAGATAAAGATTGGTGATGATTGATTTAAGCTGGTGGAAGTTCCTTTAGGCTTGTTTCACTTCCTTGCACTTATCTTGTATTTAACAAGTACTTATTTGGTTTGTGTGTTATCATTCTTCATCTACCTTTCTTTTGCATTGATGTTATTGTTATGGATAGATGTGTGATGAGATTGCTTGTTGAATAACTTTTGGTGAGTGGAATTAGATCACTTTTCCATAATTCAAATGACATTTTAGAAACTAGCTTGGTTGGAATTTCAATCAAAATATATGCTATTATTTTAAGAGCTTTAGACCATAAAAGTAAGGTAGTCTGGAGCTACTCAACATGCTCTTTACTATATCCAATAATGTCTTATTTCTTTTTTTTTTTGCTATATTGTTCTATGATTGTGTGCCAAACAAGGTGTATTAGACAACAATACCTTGCTTCTAAAGAAATTTCACAAATGAACCAAGGGCTTGTTTAGTTCTACTATATCTATCATAATATTCACCACCTTAGACAAATCTCTCTATTTTTATTTGTTTTCCTCATTGTTTTTCTACTTTTGCTTTATATATTTTAAAAACATCTAATGCTTCATTCAAATTATGAAACATGTAAAGATATATAAATCTAGTGTGATAATTAATATAAATTCAAATCTGAATCTAAGTAAGATTTCATAAATGTCATCACTGATCCATGCTTTGTTGCTTCTAAATTGCCTTTTAAGCTAATCAAATTCTTTTTAAGTCATTAAGACAAGAAAAACAAACTTATTTGGGTCCGATCAGAGTGTTTGAAAGAAATTTTAGATCAACTCACATAACTTTTCTTAAAGCCTTCAGATTATGCTCAAGATTTGCAACAAGAAAAAATAGCTCACTAAGGAGTCATATTTCATCAAATGGATTTATACAAAACCAAGGAAAAAAATAGAAGATAAGAATCAGGGTGAAAATAAACAAGACAAAACAACTGCCCTGCTTGCACAAACGGTCGTGCATATGCTTGTGTGTCTATATGTGCACCTGCATGTTGTGGCATGGCATTGTAGTGCCTCGTCACAGATGCCTGTGTGTGTAGGCCTTGCATTGTCTTGCTATGCATGCAAACACATGCTCTCGTACATTAAATGCAATGCGTACACCCGTGCACGTAATGCCCATATCCCTTTCGTGCACCGAGGCCCATGCACTCTTCTATTGTGGCATGGTGCCCTAGTGCCCAAGTTCTACCTTTTCTGTAAAATTTTGGCCTTTTCAGGCTATTGTTTGCATGTTTTGGCTTATAGAACTTCTCTAATGCATTCTTCTTGTTTTTTTGAATTTATAATGACTTTCAACACAAATTTGAATGTTGACTACCCTTCCGATTGAATTCAAACAATCAAATTTAATATTCAAATCTAAGGCAACTTAATCAAGGGAAAAATACAAACATGCAAGATATAACACTTTAGATTTGTTTATATTACAATTTTGCATTATAATTAGTATTTAGGTAACTTTAAAAACCATTGTATTTTTTCTTTTCTTATTATTTTAGTCAAGCCAATTGTACTATAGAGTAAGGTTAGTTTTTTAACCATGGTTTATGTTTTACCTATAAAAGGCATCCTCTTCATTATAAAGAGAAGCTTTTGATTAATGAAAAATTGAATTTTCCCTTTGGTTTCTTAGAGCTTGTTGGCCCTTATGATTCATAATTTTCCTTTTTCCAAATTTCCATTGTAAGAAGAATTTGGTGGTGGAGATTCAAGTATGTGAGCTTTGAACAAGTGGGTAGAACTTCTTTTAAGCTTGTATCCAAAGTTCTTTAAGCTTGAATTAACCTTAAGTTCGTAGATATTTCTCTTTTAAACTTCAATCCTTTTTCTTGCAACTTTGTCAAATATGTCATTACAACTTGTCTTGTGGATTTGAACTTTATCTTCCTACCTTTCATTGTGTTGGATGAGTGAGATTTATTGGTAGAGTATTAATGGATGAGAAGTTGAATGAATAGGTGACAAATGTGGGAGATGAACTTGGTTGAATTTGAAATTGTTCTTACTTGAAAAATTGCTTAATCTTCTATGAAATTGAACTTGATCGTTGCTAGATTTTTAGAGTGCCATGTGAACGCTATTTGACACCATATGAGAGGATTAAGGTTATCCATATTCATATCAATCATCAATGAAGGTGATGAAATATTTTTGACTTATAAAACTTATGTCAGGATAATAAATATTCTAATATATAATCTCTGATATCTCACTACTCTTATTAGCACCTTTTTTCATCTTATTAGTCTACTTACTTTTAATGCGTTCTACATAAGTATTGAAATCAGTAAAATCGAGATTTTTTAACATATTTAAATTGACTAATCTCTTAATTTTATTAATAGAGATATGTCATAATCTTCTATATTACAAGGGTGAAGAATTTGCAGTTATAATACAACATTTAATACATACTGATTCTTTTAAAACAATCAAACTATATGAATATTACTTAAGTTTAATTTAAACAGATCATAACAAAATGTACCACAACCAGTAATAACAAAATTCTTAAACAAATTCATATGATTCCTAGGAAACGTATATCCGAAAGGTATAAGTCATGAAATCAAAATCAAATTCCTAGAAAAACTTAAAATATAGAAAGTTCTGTATAAAATTAAAACATGTCCAAAATCCAAAATCAATTTACAAGTTCCAATAGCCTCAACATGTGAAGGCATTTAATTTTCTTACTAGATGTAACATTTATTTTCCAATGGTTTCCTTTGGTTAAGTAGAACTAGTATAAATCCACCAATTATTATGAAAGACATAAATAGTATATTCATAGCAAACTAAAAATAAGAGACTACCTTGTTTCTCTAGTAAAACCTGTCTTTTAGGACAATCTTTTCTCATATGTGCCTTCATTTTATAGAAGAAAAATCGTAAAACATCTTTCTTGATGGCAGAGACAGATACATGCATATTTGCTTTTCCTTTAAGTTTCTTACTAGAAGATGTCTTGCTCATTCTAGTTGCCAAATTAATAGACTCATTCTCTTTTTTTATTAGTCTACCCTCTTCTTATACCCACATGGTCAAAAGCTCATTAACTGACCACTTATCCTTATATATGTTATAAAAGATCTTAAACGAGTTGAACTATTATGGGAGGTTACTAAGAATGTAATGCACGTAGAAATCATTGTTCATTTTTATCTTCAAAGACTTAAATTTAGCAAATATGTCCATCAATTGCTTGATATGCTTATGAACTCTCTTAATGCTCATGAGTTTTAATGAAGTAAATCTACTGATTAGAGTGAATCCTAATGCCTTATTAGAAGTTAGAAATTGAGCCTCTATGGCATTTATTAAATTCTTGACATTCTTACTTTATAGAATTGAACCACAAATACTAGGCATGATATGAGACTTGATACATATCATACTTAACTGGTTGGATTGCTCCTAAGTTCATATAATGCTATTTATGCCTCGTTATTAGTATTGATCAACACAAATGACTCATCCTTACAAAATGCATAATCAAGATTAACACAACCCAAATGCAAAAGTACTTATTCTTTCCATGTAGTGTAATTATCACTGTTTAACATAGAAACTTTATCGTTCACATATATAATTTGTTGTTCAGCTATAATTAGAATCATAAACATACTTAAAATTAATAAGAGACTTGATTCATCAACCGACAATGATTAATCTACTAATGTAAAGTAATATAAATTAAACAAGAATTACATATCATAACATCTTTCTGTGGATAAAGATATTATATATAATGATTTTTAATAGTTAATTATGAAACTATAAATTACTAATATCTCTTATTGCCTGTGGTTTAGTCAAAAAATAAAATTAATTTTTATTTCATCTTAACTAATCATGAAATACAATAATCCTTATGGGTAAAACATTGTATCAACATGCTTAATTAGAATTTCGATGTCATATCAAGAACATAATGAATAATAAAGATGCTATGACTACTCTAAATTATAAAAAAATACACCGACATATAAAAAAAAAATGAAAAATCAACTAATATGAGCATGTTTTAATATATAAACTCATACATATCATGAAATCAGATGTTTAGAAGCACTTATACATCGAAAAAATGTTGTTAGAGGGATGCACGTGTTCCACATGCCATCAACATTAACTTACATGCTTGTATGTGTTAATGTAAGTAGTCATGTGCCTCTATGTATGGCTTACGTGCTTTCACGTGCACACACATGCTTCCAAGTGTGTTCACTTGGTCAATGGTTAAAGGCTGATCAACAATGGTCAGACTTAGCAGGTTAATTAGATCAAGTTTACTCAATTGACTAGATTGGGTTAATATGATTTGATTTGATGAATTGGGTTGACTTGTCTAAGCATGTGAGTTGACACACTGGATTAACTTGACATTCTGACTAACCCAATTAATCTAGTTAACTCCTTATAATTAAATCAACATTGTCAAAGAATATTTTAAAATTTAAAGTATTTTAACAATATTAAATTAGTAGCACGTGTGATAAGCCTTAAAATAAATCACATGTAACCATTAAATGCGAATTGCAAAATAGTTTTAAAGCATAAAAAATATTGTTTTTAGATTTAACTTTATTTGCACATGTCAGTTGTAAGCACTAAATACACGTTAAAATAATGCATTTAAAATTTTTTTAAAACCAATAGTCATGCACGTCTGAAATAATTGAGTCAACCAAACGGGTTTAGAACAAATTTGTCTATCGATTTTCTAGGAGAAAATAACAGTCAATTTCGATTGCAAAAGAATCAACTAATTTGGGGAAAAATGACCAAAATTTCCCAACACTATCGCTAAGGCTACTATTCACAATGGTCAGAATCTGAAAACATAATCTGGGATTTAAATTGTGCTAAAAAAATTTCAATATTTCACATATAAGCTAATTTGTAGTCAAATTTTACAAGTATTGCATCAATTTTAGAAAACAATATCAAAATCATAAAAAGCACCAAATTCATCATATAAACCCTAGTACTAATTTTAATAAAAAATATATTAAATTAATTTTAGATAGAGGCATTAGAGATTTGATACCAAATGTTAGATATAATTCGTATAATGTTATTTCAATGATAACTAAACAAATAATCAAGTACTGCAAAGGCGTACCTCTTACTATAGATTTTGACTGAATTTAAAAAGCTAATTACAATGCTTCTTCTCCTAATAAGTTGTCTTCTTTAATTTTGAAACGATCTAGTGCTATCAAATTTAGTATTGAAACCTTATAATGGGTCAATGTTTTTTTTTTAATAGAATTTTGTAGATAAAAATGTTATGTATGTCTTTTACAAATTATACTTACATTTTTATCAAATATAGTGATTGATAGTATTTATATTGACTATCTTAAATTGTCTAATGACAATTTTAGCTTTTATTGTAAAGTATAAATTTCATATTATTCGTGTATATGAATATTAGAACTTTAATGTATTTATAATTCTAACACATACATGTCATGATTATCGTAACATCAATGAATGAATAAACAAAAATAATAATTTAGACAACTGAACAACCAATTGAAAGAACTACTTGACTTATTGATGATTGTAATGTACATAATTCTTAGTTTGAATAAACTAAACAATAGTTTTTTTTTCAAACAGAGAGATTGCTATGGAGTATAGCAGAAGAACCCGAGAGGTGGCAAGGGAATTGCTCAAAGGAATATCTAAGAGCTTGGGGCTAGAAGCCAATTATATTGATGAGACTCTAAGTCTGGATTTAGGTTTGCAAATCTTGGTAGCAAACTTCTATCCGCCATGTCCACAGCCTGATCTTGCAATGGGTTTGCCCCCTCATTCTGACCATGGCCTCCTCACTCTCTTAATACAAAATGAAAATGGTGGTCTCCAATTGCAACATAATGGCAAGTGGATTAATGTCCATGCCTCCTCCAACTCATTTTTGGTCAACATTGGTGATCATATTGAGGTGAGTAAATTTGGTTTTAATTTTTATACCTTAAGTTATCTTGTAATACTGATAAAATCACTTTGTTTGGTAAAGATTCTAAGTAATGGGAAGTACAAAAGTGTTGTTCATCGAGCAATTGTGAACAACACAAAAATGAGGATATCGTTAGCTGTGGCTCATGGACCATCACTTGACACAATCGTTAGCCCATCACAAGAGGTGATAGACAGTGAAAAACAGACATCAGCTTACATTGGAATAAAGTATAAGGACTATCTTGAACTTCAGCAAAGCAATCAACTTGATAATAAATCTTGTTTAGATCGAGTTCGGATTTGAATATGAAGCAAAACTAGTATGGTTGCCTGTTTCAAATATATATATTGAAAGATTTAGATATTATTATTCTAATGTAAGGAGACTTCGATATGTTGTAAAGCAAACTTGTTATAACTTATTATCATTCCATACAGTCCTTTTCACTTAGGTAACAGTAAATGATTTAAATTATAATATCTAACAAAATAAACGTGCTGTCACATGTCCATAAATATGTAAACATTAACACCATAAACAACTAAGTTAAGGGACTATGAGCACCTTAAGAAAAAAAATTGTTGACTTTGTTGTATTTGAGTTGAATAATCATCTAGCATGTTGAATTGGTAGATTGCAATACTCACATTTGGATTTTGGTAATTCATGATGGTATTATTTATGTCGTGTAATATTGCAACCAGTAACTAGTTAATTCATATTTTTTTGTGTCGTTAACAAAACTAGACTTTATGTATCATATATTCAAAAGGTGATTTTATTGGCCTTTATTAATCTGCTTTTTTAATCTTTTTTGAGTCTTTTGATTGTCATAAGATGTTGCAGGACTTCTACCATCCTTTTTTTTCCGCTTAAAACTAAAGCAACAATAGATGTTAGATTTAATTTAGGGAAAATAAAATAATTAACCATAATTAAATATTATTAAAACAAATTAATTATCTCATTTTAGAATTAAGTAAAACTAACCAAATTAGCAATTTTATCAACTATAATATTATTTTTATGAATTTTACTATTGACTATTAAAATTACATTTCTACTTTTCACATTTCCTACCTAAACCACCTTTTACAAACACATACACCATATTTGAAGTTCTAAATTTTTTGCTTCGAAACCGATTATTTAGATATTTACACAAATTTCAGTTTAAAATTTATTAATGATAAACTTAGAGTTATTATAAATATAAGGGTGAAATGAAATATATGGAGTATATTGATAGTTTTTTGTATAGGATTTAATTGATATTTTACCATGTTAGGGTGAAATAGAAATTTGTCAAAAGGGTATATTGATATTTTATATAACATAGAAGGGTTAATTATTATTTACCGTGTTGAGGGTCGCATGAAAATTTGTCATATGAGAGTACATTGATATTTGATTATATAGGTTTAAATTATTATTTATCATGTTAGAGTAAACTTTGTATTAGCTATCAAATTGATATCTTGTGGTAGATTATATCGTTACTTACCAAATATTGTATCCTGTTAATCATAAACTGAAACTATAAATAATAAAATAAATGTTGTAATCATCTAATGTAACTTCTAAACCTTAAATTGTAAACTTTAAAACCCAAAAAACTAAACATTAAAACCTAAATCCGAATCTTAAATTGCTAACATTAATCCCTAAATGTAACCTTAAAACCTTAGTGCTAAACTTTAAAACTAATCACAAACCCCAAATCTAAATCTAAATGTGAACCTAATCCTAAACCTAAACGTGAAAATAATCCTAATCCTAAAACTAAACTTAAACCTAAACATAAATTTAATCACTGAACTCTACACATAAAGCCCTAAAACTAAATGTAAACCTAAAATCCAAACCTAAAACTAAACTCTAAACCCAAAACCTAAACCTAACCCTAACCCTAAAGTCTAAGTTGTAAACCTTAAACTTGAAATCTTAAATCCTAAATTTTAAATCTTGAATGTAAATTTTAAACTCTAAATCATCAACTTTAAGCTTTAAACTCTAAATCATCAAATCTTAAAATGTAAAGTTCATAAACTCTAAAATTGTAAACCTTAAAATGTAAAATTGAAATTGATATATTAAACATGCAACTGAGGATCGATAAATTGTTATTGTAAGGGTTATCAAAATGTTGGGTCATGCTTTGATTTGTTATTGAAGTGAATGGATGAAAGATAAGAATGAAAATATACTAACTTATACTAGAGAGCAACAAGATATGATTAAAATCTTAGAGACTTTTATATTATAAAGAATTGATTCAATTGTTGAGTGAAATTCTTTAGATAGACTAAAGATAAAATGAGATTGAGTTATCTATAAGGCTAGCAAATCTTAGAATGTCTTTGGTGATTACATGTGATTGATATATGGAATGCCTTATTAGACTCCTTATTTATTTGAGAGAATGTCTTCTATTATATGTTAAAGCCAATTGTTTAATGGTTTGTCCACTGACATTAAATAACGATTATGATGTCCAAAAACTATATGTAATGCACTAAGAGTTTAAGGGGGTCCTTACAGTTGCTGTACATGAGAGTAATGCAGATGACTTGGATGAAAATGAGGATGATTATATTGATGATCAAATAGGGGTTTCTGTAACATATAATAATATAAAAAAAGAATTTAACAATGACTATTTTACGATATGCATAATGTACTTACATGAGATTTGTGTAACCACAAAAATGGCTTAAATGATATTGCCACTAAATAACAAGAGTTTGAGGAAAAGCCATATGTTCAATATGGTATAGCAGGTCCAAGTGGTGCCCATGAGTCAAATATTAATTTAAATGGTTACCTAATTACTCTAACCTGCCTTCTATATTGAGTGCCTCCAGTGTATAGAAACATGAGGATAATTATAAAGTGAAAGACATATTTCCTAACAAACAAAGTATAATAGGTGCATTTAAAAGGTATTTTATAATAACGGTACCAGTTCAAAGTGGTGAAGTCAACCACAAATAAATGTGAGGTGGCATGTCACAATCAGTCATGCACATGACATGTGTGGGCAATTAAAATTGAATAGTTAGAGGTCTTCCAGTTACGATGCATGGTAATTGAATACATATGTATGAGAGATCAAATAATGTCATATCATCGACAAGCTATAGCTCAGGTATTAAGTTAGTTCTTAGTTAAAAGATTCAAATCAATTGACTTTTAATATTGATTGAAAGAATTATAGTGGACATCACAGAACAAGTATCAAATCAATATTTCTTATTTATAGGCATGGTGAGCCACAAACTAGGCACTTAGAGCACTTCGGGGAACACTAGAGGAGTCATTTTCTTTCTTATTAAACTATTGCCTCAACTTAATGCATTATAACCCTAATACTTATACAAATATCAAGATTGATAAACATAATAGATTTAAAAATTTCATGGGAGGCATACTTCCTAAGAGCTTTAAGTCATCAAAACCAATGATTATGAGACACTTTTGAAAGGTTTCCCTTAAAACACTAAAAGAGTGGCCATGCAATGGAATTATAAAACTCATTATAGACTAATAGGGAGAACCAAGCTAGGATACATATTTTTTGGAATATTTAGAAAGCATATGCCATAAATAGGCATTACATAGGGTGCTTTCAAACACCTACCTCTTTTGAAGCTCTTTGGATCTTCATGTGGTAATGAACCAATAGCAAATCAAACTATCCATCAAAAAGGGCAACGTCACTTAAAACAGTCCACAAGAGGCAAGATAAAGGTTAGAATACACAATATTTATGCTAGCAAAAGCGTATGTATGGGTAGAAGTGTTTAGGTCACCGATGTGATCTTAATTTTCCAAGTTATATCTAAAAAATTTCACTGTGTTTGCCTATATAAAAAGCCAATCACAAGCGTGACCCTAAAACATACATGCCTATGACCATCACATGTATGCCCATGCATAAAGAGTCATGGCTCATACATACATGTCTGGCAATAGTTGTAGTTTATGAACATTGCATATAATCCATACAATGTTTCCATGATTCAGTAACCTTCAAATAGCTCTATGTATGCTCATACAAGCATATGTATACTCATAAGTCATCAAATTATTTGAGTTTCTGAATTGGTTAAACTAATTTTGTCCAAACACATTAAAATTCTATCAATCCCCAAGATTTATGCCTATGACTTATAAAGGTACACGATCAAACATAAAAGGCAAGCCTTCGATCTTGAATTATCATCTTATAACATACTCACAAAAAATATTAATCCTCTACCTCAATCTATCAACTTTAGAAGTGTATGACTTAAAAGCCATCTACTATCTCAACAATATTTAAATTTAAGTTGAATTTAGATACAGATCATGAATGACTTCTAGTAAGACATCATGACTATCCAAATAGTAGAGTGTCACCAAATAACCCTAGGCTTGATAAACTTTATAGTTAATGCATAATAAGATCTCTTTATCATTATGTCTCAAGAGACTAAGATATAGATATGTATTTATCATAGAAATCTCTATATTTGCATATGTCTAAATCGATATTAGATATGATAACAATTGATCCAACTATGGCCACAAACTAATTGGTTTTAAATAACTAACTAAGACATTTATCCCATGTTCAGGATTGATGAATCTTATGTCAATCAACCATAGTTTCCATACTAATCACGATAAGGCTAATTGCTTACCTTTAAAACACCTTAGTTATGGTAATACGTTTAATGATGTCCAATAATACCACTCATAGTACAAGACGATCTATTAGACCTCAAGTGAAAAGACCTATGTACTCATCAAATTATAAAAATTGATCCATACAAATAGAAAACACTATTTATATGAGATTTTTATCATTGGGTTTATTTAGTGAACATGACCTCTAAATCATACACCCATGTGTAAGACTACGCTATGAGTAACAATCTCGACATATGTAAACCACCACCACCTTTTGATATAATCATGCATATTTTGATAATCCTTCCATTATTACTTGTGTTATCAACTTGGTTGGTTTTTATGCAAATGAGAACACCTTAAGCCTTGCCACCTTGGCCACTACTAGTATCACCTTTCACAAGATGCTTAAATACCTTATGAACTGGTTGGTGACACTTGAAGAACACATTTTGGCTATCGAACATTTGCCAACATGTTTTTTTCTAACATTTACCACATACCAACAATACCAACAACTCTATAAGGGTTTTTTTATGATCGTTAAAAATTTTCTAATTCTACGTCAGCCTTTTACCCTTATCCTTAATAGTACTACTCTCAGCGAACATACCTATTTTCTTTAGACAAATCTTTGACCTCAATGCTCTTCTAAAAGTATCACTGTACGTTTAAGACCGATAATCTCTCATTATCATATTTTGAGTACTGGCAAGGTGCAAACCATGATAAAATTTTTGAACTTGACCTTTCTCAAAACCAACTAAACTAAGCATAAATCTAGTTGTGACATTAAACCTCATGTCATACTTCTTAACCAAATTACTCTTCTAAGTTAACTGAATGTACTTCTAAACATAAGCATATACTAAGTTAGCATTCCTAAACTCTTTATAAAAAATTCACTGAAACTTTCTCTAACTCAACCTTGAAATATCTATTGATATCTTAGCCAAATTCCACTAGACTCTTACATCACCTCTAATAGAGAAAACTATAGCACTTTTTACAAACTTTCTCCACTCTTTAACCATTGTTGGACCTTTTAAACCATTAAATTGATGTGGCTAATACACCCTAGGCAAAGTATATATCATATGCAATCTTTCTCTACCCAACTATGTTGAATCAAAAGTAATATCCTTAGAACTCGACCTCAAGCGCTTATCAATAATGAGCTCTTACCCTTTATCTCTCAAAGGCTTTTTGATCATCTCCTTCACATTATCAATACTTAAACTAACTCAGGAAATATAAGAATTTCTCCTACTCGAAATAAGTCTAACTGAAGAACTACTCTTGACTCTATCAACTTTAGGTTGGGAAATATTCTTTCCTTATCTCTACAGAGTTATTAATAGTTAATTAATTACTATAAATTTAATTAATAAAATTAAATAGTTATATTGAGAAGAAACATTGAGTATTGGCTATCAAGACCTTCAAACTCATAACTAAATACAACTTTTTGAAAACATGACAAAACCATTTATCTTTTAAACTACTAAAAAATCGGTTGTCAAAACAAATCTTGCTCTATACTAATAATTATACTACTATTATATATATATATATATATATATATATATATATATATATATATATACATATCTTTCTTAAAATATATGCGGAAGTCTTAAAACATTCATTTATATGATCCTGCATGCATTACATGCATGATCATGATATTATAGACATAACCATGCTATCGTGCATTTTTTCATATGCACGATCAGATGTCACACTCTGTTTTGATGAATCTCAGCTAAATAGCTACCCATCACCACCAAATCACATCCAAACCTCAATTATCATCATCTTATCATTATTAAACCAAAATAATAATAATAATAATAATAATAAACAATCATGCTTCTTATTTCATCATCAGTAGATCACATTATCATAACTTCTTATTATACTTTTCAATCACATAATATCATTTATTCATATAATTCATATTTCATTCATCAAACAATATCAAATTCATCAAAATACAAAAGAAAGATACCTTAGAAGTAGCTTCTAGCATCAATATATATCCAAAATCATATTTCATGTTCTTAAACCTAGATCTACTTCATTATATGCATAATTAATCTTAATCCGATTTAATGACATGTTATTTGTAGCATCCCTGGATTAGAAAAGCCCTTAGGGGTAGAGTTTTGGCGTTAGATGTGAGATTTAGAAATAGATTGAGAGGTTAAAAGAGTTTAGGGTTGAGATAGTAAGTTTTCAAAGCTTGTATGACTTTCGCATGATTCCCTTTAGGAGGTTTTTATCATGCAAAGCGCGGGAAATGAATTTCCTTCATTTTTCCTTGTGTACGCCCGTGCACTATGCCCTGCACGCCCGTGCAGGTGTGTGGTTGAGAGAGAGATAAGAGATTTAATAGATTTCTCACCCAGCATTTCCTATTTCAGCTTAAGTTCTTCTCTTATTTCAGTGGTTCCCAGCCCTAGAACCGATTTGCAGCTTCCAGCAGCTCCTAATCCAGCTAGAGAAGGAAGAGAATAGCTTATGAGTTTCCAGTAGCCATGGCAAGAGGTAAGTGTTTCCTTACTTCTTCCTTGAGTTTCCCAGCATGTTTGATGAAGATGTGTGCTGCGTGATGTGTTTCAGCATGCTTATGTGTTATATGAGATGTGTATATGATGATATGCTGATGAAATGATGCTTGAAATACTGATTTCCACCCAGGAACCATGCTTGTTGTACTTGTGTGTGTTTATGTGAGAGAAATGAGATATTTCCATGGTGGAATGAGTTTTGAGTGATGAATGTTGAAATTGATGCTTGATATGTGCATTTTGAAGTGGTCAGAATGATTGTTACAAGTTAATTTGAGTTGGTTGTGGATTGTCATGGTTTCCTACATTTCCAGGTAAGTGTTGTCAATGTAGAACAAGACACACGCTCGTGTGCCCGCATGAACACGCCCGTGTGCCCTTGTTTCTACAAGGACACGCTTGTGTGCATGAAGTGTGCATGACTTAGTTTGCAGACGCACGCCCGTGTGTCCTAAAGGACACAGCTGTGTGCTAGTTCTTTCAATGAAATACGTATAAATTTCTAGAAGTGAGCACAACCGGCTGCACGGCCAGCACACAACCCCGTGCATCTAGGCACACATCCATATGCCTTTGCCATGCACGCCCATGTGTGTCTCCAGCACACCCGTGTGCTTTGCCCACACGCCCATGCACCAGCAGTTTTTCATAGAAAGCATAGAAAATGGTTAATTAAGCATGAAAAACTAATTTTACAGACTAAAGAGCATCAGATAAACATGAAATCAAACAGTAAAGGCTGCATGAGCATCTCATATCATGACATGTAGTATGAGAGGATCAAAGGATCCAAATTCAGCAGCATTCAACATTCAGAACCTGATATATGAGTTAGAGTTTTGGGTGAACTCGAGAGGGCATTTGTGGGATTCAACCTTCTGACACCAGTCAGATCGTCCAGTATTCATTATCAGCTTTCTAGCCCTTAGCTAGATTGTTCAGGCCACATGGCCAAAATGTCAAATCCTTGTGTTCATCAGCTTGATCAGCACAGCAGGTGCCTGATCAGCACAGTAAGTACCTTTAGGTACATATAGATATTCAGATACATGCATATTCAGTTTTCAGTTGGCATGACATGACATTTAAATCATGACATGTATGAATAAAGTAATCAGATAACAGAATAAGCAGTAACCAGCGCCATCAAGCGATTAGATGAATGATTAGGGCCAAGGCCAGGTATGTGTGTATATGTGTTGCTTGCTTAGGTTGAGGGAAGTAAGGATCGCTTACTGGGTGATCTTTATCACTCATCCCTTTCCTTCTTTCTTCATTTTAAGGTCAGTGTGCTGCTGGCGAGGAGCGGGTGGACCGAGGCTGATGGGAGAGGGCCACACACCAGTTTTCAATACGTATATGTACAATTTTGGACCTGTTGGGTCATGTGTTTGTAAATGTTTAATTTACTCATATGTATATAATTGGATTGTACAGAACAGTATGTATATATATAAAAAGGCTATTATGGGCTCATTGTATATTTCAGTTTCAATGTACGCTTCTGCATGAATTGTACAATAGTAGTTGTAGTTTCTTTTCATAGGATTCCCATCGCGTGTACCCAAATTTCCAGTGTATTAATAAAATAAAGATATTATACAACAGTAGGGGTATAAGGGGCGACGGGTCTTACATTATTCACCACCAATCAAGCTTGATTATCACATAACTAATCATAAATAATCAAATTACACTAGATCATGTAGAAAGAAAAAGAATCCATCATACTTAGCTTACAAAATTTACTTACTTCTGGGCTAATTAATTTACTTTCACTCTCTAGTTAAATCTTCGACCATTGGTGACGATTAGTTGTACTCAAGCTCTCCCTCTTTTCTCTGTTACGCATTCACTAAAAATTTCAAGATTTGAAACTCTAAAAATTACAATTCAAATTGAATTTAATTTGCATTGTATAGGTTGCACTAAAAAATAACATGCACGATCATCTGTAAAAGGCTACACAGTTGTACATGATGAGAATTTAGAATTCCCCTATCAAGTTATGCTATACATATGGTAACTTCTCAAATTGACATGTATACAACTCGAAATAAAGCTAAAAAGACCATTTTACTCTTTTATATCAAATTAAACCATTTTAAAACATGAAAATAATTAAAATGCCTATTTTTTTACCCTATGTAACAATTTTACAAAAGCTGGTTGTTATAACTCTCCTCTTCTTATAAAAATTTCATCTTGAGAATTACATAAATAATTTCGAATACCTTAACTTGAACTCAACCTTAACTTTGACCTCTAAAGTAGCCTCTTTATACCTCTAATTCCTTCATAATATCTTTATTTCTCAAAAACTTGACCCGACTGTTTAAAATCTGAACTAGTTGCTCTTGATAACTCAAATATTTGACAACTCAATATCCTGAACCTTAGGCATATAAAAAGGATCACCTACATAGTGTCTCATTAAGGAGACATGAAACACATTATGAATGTGATTCATACTAGAAGGCAAAACTAGTCTGTATATTAAATTACCAAATTTCTCTAGAATCTCATATGACCTAATATACTGAGGAGCTAATTCCTCTTTTTACACTATCTTATATGGTGTAACTTTTACAAATACTTTGTCACTTGGTTGAAACTTAATTTCTTTTTGCCTTTTATTTGCATAACTTTTCTACCAATCTTGAGCCTGTCTTATATGCTACCTAATTAGTTGTGTTTGATCAACCATTCTCTATGTCATCTCAAAAACCAAAACTGAATCCAATAAATCTCTCTTACCAACTTTATCTTAATAAAACGATGACCTATACCTCATACCAAACAAAACCTTACATAGAGCCATTTAAATAGTCGGTTGATAACAATTATTATATGTAAATTCTATCAAGGGTAATAACATAACCTAACTAAACCTATGATTCATACAACATACTCTCAACATATCTTCTAAAAATTTGATTAACCATTTCTGTCTAATAATCTATCTATAGATGAATAGCTATACTAAAACTCAATTAAGTACCCAATGATCTTTGTAAACTTCTTTAAAAAGCTAACACAAACCTTGAATCATTATCAGATATAATAGCTGTAAGAATACCATGCAACTTGAAAATCTCTTTTATATACAACTCACCTAGTTGATTAGTTGTCATACCTTCTTTGATAGGCAAGAAATGAGCTAACTTAGTCAATCAATTCATAACAACCTATAAGCTATTCTAACCCTATAGAACTCTAGGAAGACTTATGATAGAATCCATAGAGATACTATCTCATTTTCACTTAGGAATACTTAAAGGCTATAATAATCTTAATGGTGTTTGATGCTTTGTCTTAACTTACTAACAAATCAAATATTTATCCATAAAATCAATTGTGTCCTTTTTTATATCAGGCCACTAAAACCCTTTCTTAAAATCTTGATACATCTTAATACTCCTTAGATGAGTCACATACACTACACTATAAGCTTCAAACAAAATCCTATGTCTCAACCCATCATTATCACGGACACACTCTTTCTATCTCGATATCTTAAAATCTCATATCTTACCTCAAAATCAACTATTAGACCATTCCTTATTTTTGGTATTATACTTTAAGACTAATTATCTAATACTTACCTAATTTGAATATTATCTAGTAAAGTTGACTTAATGTACAATCTTAAGAACCTAGTTGTCACAACATTAATTTGCTTACTTTAGATATCCCTCTAAATCTCCTTAGAAACAAAAACCTTAGATAAAATCACTTTTCTTCTCACAGTATCTATAATTATATTAGCTTATCAGAATGATATCTTATCTCACAATTACAATCCTTGATCAACTTTAACCATCTATGCTACCTTATATTAAGTTCCTTCAATGAAAAGAAATACCTTAGACTACTATGATTAAAATATATGTTACACTTGACACTATACAAGTAATGCCTTTAAATTTTAAAACAAAGACTACAATAGCTAACTCCAAATCATGCATCAAATACCTTAACTTATAATCTTTCAATTGTATCAAAGCATAAGAAATCACCTCATCATTTTACACTAAAACAACACTAATCCTATGATGAGACATATCTGCGTATATATCATACTCTTAGTCCCTTGTCATGTAAAGCAAATACTAGTGCACAAGTTAATTTATCCTTTAACTCCTAAAATCTAGGCTCACACTCATTAGACTATTTGAAAGAAACATATTTCCTTATCAAAGTAGTCAATGGCCTAGCCAACATAAAGAAACTTTTAATAAACCACTTGTAATAACCAACCAATCCTAGAAAACTCCTAACCTTGTCAATTGTCTTCATTCTCTACTAGTTGAACACAACCTCCTCTTTAGTTAGATCTATAGAAATACCCTCAATTGACACTGCATAACTCAGAAATACTGCACTATCTAACAAAAACTTATGTTTAAAAAATTTTGCATATAACTATTTTTCTTTTAACCTTTATATTATAATCCTTAAATGTTTTTCATACTTTTCTTTACTCTTTGAATACCTTAAAATATGATCTATGAATGCTACCATAAGCTTGTTAATACAATCTTGAAACACCCTATTAACTAGATCCTTAAACATCGTTAAAGTATTAGTCAACCCAAAAGATATCACTACAAACTTATAATGGTCTTACCTCATCCTGAAAGTAGTTTTAGGTATATCCTTTTTACAACTTTAACCTAATGATACCTAAAACTTAAATTAATATTAGAAAACATATATGCTCTTCCTATCTTATCAAATAAATCATTGATCATAGACAAAGGATACTTGATAGTCTCCTTATCAATTCCTTATAATCAATACACGTCCTCATCGAACCGCTTTTCTTTTTTATAAAAAAGATTGAAACATCGCATAAAGAAAAACTTGGCCTAATAAATTTATTATCTAGTAACTCTTATAATTTTTTTAACTATTTTAACTCAGCTAGTGCTATTCTATATAGAGCCTTAAAAATCGGATCCAGATTAGGTACCAACTAAATATTGAAATTGTTGTTCCTCTTCAGAGTCAAACCTAAAAGATCCTTATAAATTAGATTTAAAATTCTCTAACTATAAATGTTCTATACTTTTTTTTTCTCTTTTTATAGTTAGTCTTAACACTTTATCTCCCTATAAAATCTATGCCTATAATAATATTAATATCTAGCATCTTTATAATAATAAAATCCATTAACAATGATTTATCTTTGAATCACTATAACCTGTTTTACTAACATCTGATCACTCAACATAACATTACCATTTGATAGATCAATGTAAATTTTATGATCACTTATAATTAGATTCAAATTTAATCTATCTATAATATTTTTAGTAACAAAGTAATGCATAGTGCCACAATCAACTAAAATAAGCAAAAAAGTACTATGAAAGGATAACTAACTTTTTACTACCATCAAGTTAGCTTTAGCATGCTCTTGTGTTAGTAAAAACACCTAAGCCTTGCCACCTTAGCCACAACTAGTAGCACCTCTTACAAGACATTTAAACACCTTGACCTAACTGATGACATTTGAAATACATATTTTTCCCATCAAACATTTACCAATATGTTTCTTCTAACATTTACCATATCCCAATAGCTTTGCATAAGCCTTTTTATGACCTTTAAAATTTTTCTTATTCTATATTATAGAACCCCAAATACTAAATGACAAATAACCTAGAGGGGGGGTGAATAGGTTATTTAGAAAACTTTTGCAAATTTAAAAACTTTTTCTTATTCTAACAACTCAACCATACAAATATACATATAATCACAATTCAATATAGCTAAGCAAATATTAACACAAATTAAAGAGAGTAAGGGAAAAGAAATGCTCAACCGATTTAAAGTGGTTCGGAGCTTTTCCACGCCTCCTACGTCCACTACTTCAAGCAATCTCGCTTGAAGATTTTCCTTCCACTAACTTCAACCCCGAAGTTACAGTAGTTTTGATTCAAGGGATTTCGTTGTTCATACACTAGTTTTGATACAAGAGATTACGCCCTTAACTTAGTTTTAACAGGGATTACGCCCCCACACCAGTTTCACGGGATTGTGCCCAAAGGTTTGTGGAAATATTACAAGAATTTGCCTCACAAGGCTAATACAACAATTAAGCTCACAAGGTTTCTCTCTAAAGAAATACAAATAGGTTTTGTGAGAGAAAATTAGAGAAGAATTAGAGAATGAAAGAATGGGAGTTTTAGTGCTGATTCTCTAACCCATGAATCTTCAAATCATCTCCAATTTATAGGAATTAGGAAGAAGTAACCATTGGGATGATTTTGAGAACCGTTGGAGGCTTTCTGGAAAATTACATGGGCGTGCCCTTTTCTTGCACGATCGTGTTACACTTTTCAGTGATCATATTTGTGCTAGCACGGGCGTATGTATCTTCATCACATGGGCGTGTGTCAATTTTTCTTCCATCTTCTTTTGGATTCCAGAAGCTAGCACAGGATACACGTACGATCAACACACGAGAAGCACACGGCTGCATTTCAGCCTTGCACACAGGCGTGTGTTTGTGCTATACAGTGGTGTGTGTCATTCTACGTAGAATTATCATATGAATTACTACATATGTCTAATTTATTATGCATTTAATAATAATTTTAATATGATCATACCTAGGCTCAGGCATGAGAATAGAAATTTCGGCTTAATACACCACAAAGTAGGAGATGACATGAAAAGGCTCATAAAAACCACATAGATTCACTGTAAGAAAGAGTTAACATCATCAAGTTATAACATCAAGAGGGATCAAGTTTGATTAGGACAGACTTAGAGGGCTCGAAAAGGTGAGAAAACCAATAGAGAGAGGTGAAACATGATCCTATCATGACAAAGTCATTCCCCACCACAACATTCTCAAAGGTAGACATCAAGTAGTAGATTCTAGAAACATTATAATACAATTAACCCCAACCTTGCCATAACAAACCTAAGACACTAACTAGTGTGCCAAGGCAAGAATTCTTCTTGTTGCAACTAGACAAGATGTTTTCCTTTTTAATTTGTTTTTTTGTAATTTTGTTTACTTGAATTTTAATTAGGATTCCTAATAAATATAGGATTTTTCCCTAACTATAAAAGGCTTTTACAAACACTATTGGGAACTTATGCTTGATGAATAAAGATTAAACATTAATCTTTTCCAAAATTTCATAATTGAATTCTTGAAAATTTATAAAACTTATCAGGCACTCATTCTTATGGTGTTCAATACTTGTCAATCCTTCAATTGTGTCATCTCAATTCTATACCAAAGGTTTGAGTGACATTGTTTGCCTTGGAGGTTTTTTTCCCTAAATTTGATTTAGCTTTTCTGGGTTCATTTTTATTGTCAAGTGTTTGTTGATTAAATTCGTTGTTGTTATTAAGTCATTTGTGTTTTTTGTTTCATTAATTTTCATTCTTGTGTCATATTGCAACTATTTTGTTATTTTTTTTTTGTATTTGTGTTGTTATTGTCATGTTCTTCTTATTCATAAATTAAGTTTGTATTTATTCATTCTTTTAGAAAAAATAAACTACAAAATTGTTCTTGTTTTTATCATATTGCTCTTATGTATCATTGTTATAGTTTGTTTGTGTCTCTATACATTATCGTATTCACTTATTTGTCATTTCATATTCTAGAAAAATTTACTAAAGTTATGAGGGCATTTGAGTGGTTAAATGTAAGTGTTTAGCGACTTTCTTTGAGTGCATACATTAGAGAGAATGCTTATGAGGTTTATTCTTGCTAACATCTTTGCTAGATCCACTTGATGGTTGATAATAAGAAGAATGGCATTAAAAAAGACTCGGTAAATTAGAAGTCTTCACCATGTAGGTAATGCATAACAATTTGAACAATAAATGACTTTCATAAGCGATTTTAAAGATCAATAGACAATAAAAGGTAGCCATTGATGAGCTATCAAAAGGAAGAAGTAGAAGGGCATTGTCAGCGAGAGGTCATGATAGGGTGTTTATAAATATTAATGATGAGAAGAGTGATGATTAACAAAACATTACTAGTATAGTTAGAAGAGATAGGTGACATAAGGTTTCTCTAGATAGGGAATTGAGAGATTGACCCTAACGTGGAAAAAATAAAGGCTTAGGTAGTATTAAAATGAAAATTCTACCATTTCAAGGGAGGAATGATTTGAAGGTGTATTTGGAGTGGGAAAAATAAGGTTGAACAAGTTTTCGATATACATAATTACTCTAAAGAGAATAAGGTGAAGCTTGCTACACTTGAGTTTACAAATTATGTTAACATTTAGTGAGATCATCTAGTTTGTAACAAGTGTAAGGACTTGGGTAGACCGATTGATATGGAGGAGAAAATGAAAAACTAGTTTAACATATTAAAAATCTTATATCACATTTTTTTATTTTAATCTTATTTTATTAAAATTACGTACTTTAATTGGCATATGTACACACACACATACATGTATATATGTATATGTATTTATGTATGTATATAAATGTATATATACATGCGCTTTGATTTTTTTTCTTTTGAGATGTTAGTCATTTGACTTTTTACATTCTTAGTTACTCATGATTAAAACCATATTAGTCAAAGTAACTAAGAACTCTAAAATAAAAAGATTTTATATGAAATAGTTAAGACCACCTTCAGACCCCCTTGCTAAGTCCAAATTCAATTATACAAGTGCTGCTTTAGTCACTATTCATTGACAATTATCATTACTCATTTTGTGCATCTGGGTCACTCAATATAGTAACATATTCAGTACACTAACTAAAGTATCTGGTGAATGTTTAAAGAAAAAGTAATAATATTCAAACGCGAACAGGTGACAAGCCCGCAGAGTTTGGCTATGTCTATGTAATATATTTTTAATTTGATTAAAAAAATTTAAATTTTTTAGAAAAAACCTTTATTAAAAAATATGAATTAAAACATTGTTATAGTATTTGTGATCTGATGGAACATTCAACTATAGTGTAAATAAGAATATATGAAGTAATTTTTATATTATTTTTCAAATAAATTGAACATTTATTGATATTGTTCCTAAATTTCAAAACTCTGTTTTTTAGTATAATTGTATGAATAACTTCATTTTATTAAATGAAAGAAAATGAGCTATTTTAATGAACTTATGTAATTTACAAAGAGTAAAACTTGAAAATATTTTATTTGTTATTTTAGTAATAATGAATTCATTATTGCTCTTCATGAATTTATAAAAACTCTTATTTCATAGTTATTTTGAGAGTAATTATCCAATCATCTCATAATTAGTGAAAATTTTTCAGTATAGTACAAAACATTATGATGATATACCTATAAAAAATATAATTAACAAAATTAAGTTAATTTGTTAGAAGAAAAAAACACTAAAAGAAGAATAAAAACATTTGCACCATGCTCAATCGTGAAACAAATAAAGTGAAAGGTAGCTAATGTTGAGGCACAATTAAAATAAAAACAATCTAACTTATTTGCTAATATTAAAATTAAAAATAGATAAAGGAGGTATACCGAATTAAATTATTAACAATAATATGTGTGTATGTGTGTACATACATACATACATACATACATACATATATATATATACATATATATATATATTATATTTATTTTAATAACATTTCGTAAAGAGTATTGTATTAATGATATAATTAAATAATGATAAATGATATTAGTTTACAATGTATTTATAATATTGGGTATATTAAAAAATAATTTTAATTTTTTAATTTTTCTTTTTTTAAAGCATGAATTGGCTAATTGAACCTAATATATATATTGCATTTATATTAATAAGACTTCATAAACAATATTGTATTAACGATATAATTTATTAATAATGAATAATATTAATTTAAACATTATATTTTTATGTGAATGTGAAAGGGTTTATGCATTTTAATGCAATTAATTATTATTAAAAAAAGTTTCTCTATCTTGTATGTTATTATTATAAAAGTTTTAAAATCATACCGACTTTGTTTCAGGATTATATATATGTATAGATAATTATTTGAATATTTAAATAAACACTAAAAAATATGCATAATTTTATTGTTAAAGAAAATAAAAATAAAACACTAATTAGTAACTTTCTTATAATTATAATAACCCAATGTGTTTACTAATTCATCCATTTTGTTTAGCCACTTATATTTGGAGAATCTTAATTTTAATCAGCTTACCCTGTTAACTTAAATATAAAGTTTCACTTTATCATAATTCATGGATTTTAGTTTAGTACATTTCTCTTCTGATAGTTAAACATCGTTAGCCTCCTCCTCCAGCTTCCCCAATCTCTTATTCCTCACTACCATGGCCAAACCGCTTCCACAAATTGACAGAACCACCGCCACTACCGCCACTATCGGAAAGAAAAGCCAGAGCCGCACCATATCCCCGTTCTCGTGCTACTCTTCAAAACTCTCTCTTCTCTTTTTAGCTGCTTGTGTTACACTCTTCATTCTCTGTCAAATCCAAATTCTTCACGCCCCACCATTATCTTCTCCTTCTTCCTCTCCTTCATGGTCTTTCATCAGCCATCAGTGGTACACGATCTCCAACTGCACCCAGGACAAACTCAATGCCATGGCCGAAAAGCTTCGGCACTCGGTCACGTTTCTCCCGCTCAAAGACTTACGTTACACAGAAAAAGCCCTCCAAGGACACACATGGTTCATGAGCTCCATGTATGATTCTCACGAAGAAGGCGAGGTGCAATATCAACAGTTTCCATCAGAATCATCCCACGGCCGGCTACTTTGTCTCAAAGGACGCGACACCCACGACGGCTCATGGAATTACTACGCCTTGGCGTGGCCAGAATACCTTCCTGTGAACGCCACTCTCATGAAAGGCTTAACGTTTGTTTCGTATAATCATTACAATTACGATAACATATGGCATGGACTATCCGCCGTCGTCCCATTTGTTGCTTGGCATAGAAAAAATGGCTGTGAACTGCCAATCAGATGGGTTTTGTATCACTGGGGAGAGCTCAGGCTGAGGATGGGATCCTGGCTGACAACTCTGATGGAAGCAACGTTCGGTGAGGAGCCAGCTATTGAAGGATTTAATGAGGGTGATAAAGATGGAGTTTATTGCTTTGACAAGGCTGTGGTGATGAGGCATAATGAGGGAGGGATGTCGAGAGAGAGAAGGATGGAGGTGTATGATTTGATGAGATGTAAGGCTAGGATGTATTGTGACATAAGCCTGGAGAGAAGAGATGCAAATAACATAGGGATGACTTTGTTTATGAGGACTGGGCCGAGGTCATTCAAGAATGAATCAATTGTTACCGGGATCTTTCAGAAAGAATGTGCTAAGGTTGATGGCTGCAAGTTAATGGTGGCCTACTCGAACAATCTGACCTTCTGTGAACAGGTTAGCAGATTCAACTTGAAATTTTCAGTAATACAAATTTATAATGTATCTATATACTTCTTACTAGCTATGTCACCAATGTTATAATCAATTTATGGAATATATTATCTTGGTCGTAAAATCTGTATGGGTCTTAAAATGGATTCACACGTCTACTAAAGCTTATAAGTTGAATCTACGTCAAATCTTTTAATAGAAGTAAGACTAAAGAGGTTCTGAGAATACGCTGATCTAATTGTGATTAGTTATCTTAAAAAGGGATCGAAATATTTCACACATGAACAATCTGTAAGTTACCTTATAAAAATGCTGATTTTTTCTTGGGACTAGGGATGCATAATATATGCAAGGAATGTGGTGCTACACAGTAAATTCCTCTAAATTAAGGAAATGTAGCATAAAAAGATAGGCTAATGGGCATATCATATGATTAGAATTTCATATTCTATATTTATCTCTCTTTTCCTTTTTAATTAATGCAAAATAAGAATTTCGTAAAAGGGTAGTATATATATGCCCTTTAGACTGCACATGTAGGACACAGACGGCCTTTTAAAATAGGAGAAGGTACTTTCGCACCTCGGGTGCAACCTTATTAACAAGTCATCATATTAAAAAATTATGGTTTCTGATTATAGATGTTATCAGAAAACCACCACAGTTGATACATTTTTCCTACAAAGTTCTATACCTTCACTATCAATAAAGTATTATAGAGCTCCTTTATTTGTTTCAATAGTTGAAGATTGTTTCCAGCCTTCTATCATAAAACTATGGTTTTAAAAACTATATTTAATCAGTTGGATTGTTATCTAGAGAAAAAAAAATAATAATTTAGAGTCATTAAAAAATTGTTTTAAGAGGTAGACTAGATTAAATCAGAGGTTTGAATAGTTATACCAAATAAAAACTCGATTTTGACCAGGTTAACAAAAACAAAAAAATCAACTTTTCTTTAAAAAATTTATTATTAGGATTTAAACAGAAGATCTCATATATTAATTAGAAATATGTATACTATCAAATAAAGTTTATTTGTATGTTCAAATAATTTAGAATATATATTTATTCATTAATGATACAAAATTATTTTAAATATTATTTTTAAATAATTAATTAGTTTGACCACCAATCAAACAATCTAACTACTGATTAGATCAAACTACCTCTTTCACTGGGCTAACGTCCAGCCCAATTCATACATCAAATATATAAAATGGGAAGTATAATAACAAAAAAGAATATATGAATTCCAGGTTATACCAAATAATTAATTGAAAAAGACCTAGTGAATCATTAACTTTATTAATTAATTAATTCAAAAGGCTCATTAGAAAGTTTTTAAGCCTAATGTTGGACCTTCTTCGAATTTACCTTTCTTTATTTTAAAATCTCTAGAACCATATATGCTAATGGTTCATGTTTCCAAAACAAATCTCTTGAAGTTTATGAAACATTCACGTTGTAATTGATTGCCTGATATGCAGGTAAAGTTAATGAGCATGACGGATATTCTGGTGTCTCCTCATGGTGCTCAGCTAACCAATATGTTCCTCATGGACAGAAATAGCAGTATAATGGAGTTCTTCCCCAAAGGATGGCTAAAGCTAGCCGGGGTTGGCCAGTACGTTTACCATTGGATTGCTAGCTGGTCAGGGATGAGGCACCAAGGTGCCTGGCGAGATCCTGATGGAGAAAAATGTTCTTTCCCAGAGGATAATCGTCGTTGCATGTCAGTTTACAAGAGTGGTAGAATTGGATATAATGAAACTTATTTTTCTGAATGGGCCAGACATGTTTTAAATGAGGTGAAGGCAAAGAAAGAACTAGAAAAAGCATCTCAAAGTGCTTCTAATGAATGCGCTTGTGGGTAGCTCAATTTACCTTCATGGGCATACTTTTTCATGTACTTACTGAATCCTTTGTGAAATTATAGCGACGGATATTACATCATATAGTCGATGATTTCACACAATTTTTTTAATTAAATTGTCTCTTTGTCAGGAATCTTGCTACCAATTCTCCCTTCTTTTTTTTTTTTTTTTTCTTTTTTAATACCCAAAAGACAATAAATTTTGGCTGTTAATATTTGTCTTTTTTCAAATAATAAGCACCCATGGCTTGGGCTTACAGCAGAATTTTAACTAAACTTTCTCTGTTCCTATGATGTAAACTATATCTTTTACGAAAAATTTAGATAAATGGGATTGAGATTTGGTGGCTTAATTATTATTAGAGATATTAATTAAAACAAAAAAATTAAGTATAATTAAAATGTATATTAAATTGAAAATCAATAATGATATGCATGAAATTAATTTTTAATTAAAATATACACTTTTTAAAGGGTTTATAGAAAGAACCAAACTTGTTGACTTTATATCGATATAGCCAACAATTTCAACTATAACAAAATTATTCTCATGTGTAAATACCCTTTAGCTGAAATAAACCTAGAGGTGTTGAACAAAATTTTAAAATTTTTGTATTTAAGGAGAATTTTGAGAGTTCAAAAACAATGAAATTCAATTTAATATGTAATAACAACCAAACAATCAATTTAAATTAAGAGAGAAGGGTTAAAAATTACTCAATTAATTTATAGTGGTTCAAAACTTTGAACATAAATCTCCGACGTCTACTTATTCAACCAAACTAGTTTGAAGTTTTTAAATAGATACACAAGTTGTCTAAGATTACACGTTTTATGATAATTTAACAGAGATTTCGTCCAAACATTTGAGATTGAATAAATTACAAGTGTTCAGTGTCTCTATAAGACTATTTCTCTCAAATAAGGACAAATTAAGCTTAGAGAGAAAGTGGTGTGAGAAAGAGTATTAAGAATGAAAGCTTTGGTGTCAAATAAGTTATCTAACCTTTTGTTACTTTAAACCAACTCCTTTATATATGTTTAAGATCACTTGAAATGAAAAGGAGACATTAGGGATGTGACATAGTCATTAGTTGTTGAACAATTATTGCTATAATAAACTTTGTTTCAAATGCATGATCATACTCCCTTCATTTATTATCTCAAATAATTAACTACTGTTTCAAATTTACTAACCTTGCCAATCACACACAATCATATGTTTCATTGACATGATCATGTGTCTTCATATTATGAATGTTTTCTTAAAGTCTAGAAGGTTGCACGGGTTTTAGCATAATTACCATAAGAGAGCCATACGCCAAGGATTTTGCTTATGCATGGGTGTACATCAATATTACGTGGTCATGCATCCATTTTGTTGACTTTTTTGACTCAACATGAGAATACTACAAGGCTTTGGTTGGAGGTATATCTTTGATTCATCCTTATGCACAAGCATGTGTTTTCAATCAACACAATTGTATGTTTATGTTAGGTGTGACTCTGACTAATCATGCACAGAGAAAGAGACATTGGTAATTTGGTAGTGCATCTATTTATTTTCCTTTGACATATGGTCATGTTGAATTCACACACATGATTTTATGTTTTGATCCTTGTTAACTTTTGCTTTGATATCCACACGAGATTGTTGCATGACCTACGTATCATGTGTCTTCTACAAACACAGTCATACATAGTAAAATTTGTTGACTTGTTGATCTTTAACCACATATGAGATGATTTGCATGACTTAACTTACTCGTGTTGACCTAAAGATGTGTCCACACAATCATGTGTTCTTTTTTTCAAGGTCATGTTTAATGAAATTCAATTTGTTCAAAATCATAAACCCTAGCACAGGGTGAGCACACGGTGTCATGTTTTTCATACACAATTTTCTAGAATAACTAAGCACAATCATGCATATAAGACATATAGCCTTATGTCTGCTAATTCTTACAAAAGTAAAGTTCTGCCCGATTTAGTCATGAACTAATTCACACCAAGGAAAGATTAGTCATTTTATCAAAACACTAGGTGACTAACAATATGCAAAGTCAATATTTAATCATTCTACACCATATGTGATATAAGTGATTATCATCCTTTCAATTTTTTTGATTCAATTTTTGCCCAAAATTTTGGTAGCCTAAAAATTCATGTTATCAGAGACAAAAAGTTCTTTCTATTCGAAATATTTTGTTTTCAACCTTCGCCATTTTGTGTTTTTTTTTTTTTGTCACACTTCTTTGTTGTACAATGTCAATTCCTTATGTACATTGTGTTTGAGTTTACAAAATAGAAAAAATATATATACATTTTAGTTATTATGGTTTTAATGCTACTTTATGTTAATTTGTTCCTAAATACTAGTTTAAATGCATGTGTAGTTTTAAAAGTTAGGATTTAGACCTTTTAAAAGTTGATTTTCATAGATTTTATTTATTATTATTATTTTTTTTGTGAGCGTAAAGAGTGTTGTAGTGATTAAAAAATAGAAATGTTTATATTGACTTAAGTTTTTTTTTTTTTTTTTTTTGTTGCAATGTGGGATAGTGGATGATCTCTTCCTAGATTGTGTAAACTCTTCGATTGCATAAAAATTACATTTATTCCTTCTAGACATGTAAAAGATTATATTTACCCCCAAATTATGCTATTTATAAAGGGTTAGAGAAAATTTTCTAAGCGTTTAGGTAGCTAAGTACAATATTTTTACACAACACCTATAAAAGAATTTGGCAAAGCCTGAGAATGTTTATTGATTCCTATAATTTTATACGTGATTAACTTAATATTTTACAATGATGAGAATGAAACAATGTGATTAACTATAATATTTTATATGTCTTTACGCATATGTCTAAATAAATATTCTTAAGTTTGTAAAACCGTGACAAGAGTACTAACATGTAACTTAATCATGAAGACCCTATGAGCACATATATTGTGTCAATCTAAAAAGTTTGTAACCTTAATATTATTTTGATCAAAGGCACCAATACTACAATAAGACTATTATAGTATTGAATGCTTTGTCAAAAGCTAACAATAAATCTCATGTGCCAAATTGCTAGTGTCGATTTGGTACGACACATAGATGTATGTTAATTACATGTTTATTAGACTAACATGTTAAAAAGATTTTACTTAGATGGTAACCCCAATGTTTATAAAATAAATCCTCTAATAAATAGTGTTACATATGATCCTTAGACTTGAGATCATTAAAACATTTTATACACATACTGGCCTAGTTTGAAACTAGCCTAATATAGCCTTTCTTGAATGGCTACTAATATAGTATTAGTTAGCTATGTTGATAAATATAGTGAGACTATAGTTTATCAATAAATGGTTAATCACTTTTGGGTATAGGAGGGAATATCTCATTTTGCCCTTTGGTTATAACAATATACTGAAATATGTTGGCACTTAATCCAATGTTAACTTGATTGTTGTTTGACTAACAAAACATTCATATTAAAGGTAACCTAATGTAAACACTACTTTTGTGACTCAATGTAATACCCAAAGCCAGGTACGTTTTAAAATGTCATTGATGCCCTTTAGTAGTAATTACAGTTGAAAACATAAAAGAAAAATGACTAAAAAGGGCATTAAACCTTAAGTGAGCTTATTTGACCACTATTGTTAAATAGGGGCGAAATAGTCTTTTTACAAAGAATTAGAGGTTAGAATGAGGATTAAAATAAAATGACATAAAATAGTTTATATGGTTGACAAGATTCTTTTGGTAAATTGTTAAGAGGACGTAAATGTCATTTTGGTAAAAGATGAGGGGTAAAATGGTAATTTTACTAAAAGATTTATTTTTGGATATTTTAAGGCATACCAACATTACTTTTACTCTTTCACCCTTTCTAGTTAATTAAAATTACAAGAATGGCTTGGTTTTGATGAAATTAAGAAATAAAGGCAAGGGTATTTTGGGAACTTAAAAAGTTGGCATTAAATGTCAAAGATAATTATGCATAAAGGTGGATTGCTTCTTCTTCTTCCCGTAGCCAAACCTGCAGCTTCTTGTTCTCTCCATTTTTGGGCTATTTTGAGCTTAATTCAAGGCAAATTAAAGGGTTTTCAAGGAAATTTTTAGAGAAAAGTGAAGAAAATTAGTTAATCTTCTTAATTAAGGTAAGAATTTCAAGGAATTTGATATAATTATGCATGAGTTTATGATTTTATATTATTTAATGGTGTTTTTAGGTGGGAGAAAAATAAGAAAAGGTGGTGACAAAAGAATAATCAAGCTAAGGTAAGTAAAGTATGCTTTTAGGGCAAGTATCCTAAACTTTGATACAAATTAGGGTTTGATGACAATTAGGGTTTTATGTAATTGATATGTATATATTGCAATTCATATGCCCAAGAGAGTAATCGAGTTGAAATAATGTGGGAAGGTTGTAAAATTGTGAAATGAACGTATGATGTAGATTATGCCATGTTTAGAAACATACCATGCGTTGAGTATTGGTTAAATTTCGATATAGAATTATGTTTTAATACATATTTAAGGATGATATACAGAGTAAAATAGAAGGAAGTTTGGGTTAATAGAAAGTGGCAGTTTGACCTTAACTATGTCAGAGAATTGTGTAACTTTATATATATATATATACACACATTGTTAGTGCAAATGGTATATATAATTGGCATTGACATTTTTATGCATAGTATCAGAGTGTATTTAACCACATATTGCATTTCATGTGAACATCCAAACATGAGTCACATGAGTTCTAGAAAGAAAGTTTATATTCATGTGTTTAATTATTACTTTATACACATGGTTTTCAGAGAAATGTATTTATACGTTTTGTTTTATGAAGTAAATTAGTTATAGAATTTTCTTAGGACTGATGTGATGGGGAACCCACAGAGTAGCCCTACACGCTTGTTGTTCTTAGTGAGCAACCCCAGAGTAGAGTTTACTACAGTCCGATAGAGTGCGTGTAGGTTGAGGACTGTAGACAGAGTTAGATTTTATGGCCATGGTTCCTCATTCTTCAGCCTAGATTGGTCTACAGAAAAGAAAAGAAAAGAATTTTCAGAAAGAATTTTATGGCATGACATCTATATCATATTTGATTGCACCACATATATACACATATGCAGTTATATGATGCATATTCAGAGTTTCAAAGATTCCAGAGTGCCCAAAGAAGTGTTGCTTAAAGAAGAACTGTTAAAGTTATAGAAAAACGAGAAGAAATCAGTACTAAGTTTTTTTAGATTATGTTAGCTTAATTTACTTACTGAGTATACTTTTATACTCACCCTATGGTTTTATACTGTTTTCTCTTTAGGTGCGAGTGGTGCAACTGCTGGGGGAGGTCATACTCGGGCATGAGCTGGTGGCACACTAGTTATAAGACTAATATATTTTGAGATGTATATATAGAGTAACTAATCTTAGAGATGAGTATATGTATATAAGAGTATAATATAATCTTATTTCCGTTGTGTGTATGTCTGATTTCATTTATCATGGGACTTGCAAAAATATAAAATCCAGTCATTGGATAGGACTGGTATTTGGTTGGTTGGAAGTGTTTTCCTTACAGGTTTATTATTCTCAAGTTGACTATTTTTAGGGAAAACTCTGCTAAATTTTTTTTTTTATTTTCCTTAAAAATAATTTACTTAGAGGGTGGTTACACTCAACTTTGATGCAATATTAGTTGATGAAAGGATTCCATTACCATTATACTATAAAAAGGTTAACATCAGTCTTTTATTGATTTTTTATCATTTGGAAAGTCATGATTTTTTGTTAGAAGTTTTTCTTGGTTTATAAATAAATGGCTTATTAATTGTAGGCTAGTAACAAATTTATTCATTGCTAATAGAATAGGGAGCTTATAGGTCACACATAATAAAGGGTTAATAGTCATGATTAAAAAGGTTATAGGTTTATTACATATAAAGTGAGTCATAATAAAACACCACAATTTTGAGCTTTATTAATGACTAAATAAGTATCCAATCATATCACAATGGATGTCTTACTCATTGTTGCACCTAAGTGTATAAGATTAATATTAGGGTAGGTACCTTATAGTTGTGTGTATGCCATTGAATCATTGTGTAATTTGTAAATATTTTTGCTTATTAATAAAATAGGTATTTAGTTAAATGAATGTTGCATTGCATTGATACATATAATATATCCTTAGTGTAGTAAAACTAAGATGATAGAATCAGTTGACTGATTATATTTTCCATAAGCACTCATTAGTGGTTACACTAAAATTGCCTATAATCCTGACAGTATTATGAATTTTATAGATAAGTAATGGTACAAGAATTATCATAGTATGAGTGATCCCATCGCGATAGTTGTATGAGTCAAAGTTTGTTGAATGTAACTTAATATCATACATGGGTGCATGACTTGGCAATCATGTTCACTAAATAGACTGAATAATAAGGATCATAATAGATTATGCTACTTGTGTCTATGGATCAATCGTTATGATTTGATAGGTACATATAGTTTTTTAATTTGAAATATATCAAACTATATTATACTATGAGTGTTGTTGTTTGATGTTTTCAAATACACCATTATAACTAGGGTGTTATAAAGGTGAGTAATTAGTTGTATCATAATTAGTATGAAGGTTATGGTTATAGAGAGTTAGTGTCCTATTGCCTTATATTTGTTATGTAATTTTGTATTTACTTGGACGTTAATGTAATTTGTAAATACATTGTAATTATTAATATAAGGTATTTTAGTCATATTGATATTGATGCATCTAAATAAGTAAATATATATATGATGTGTCTTTAGTATGGTAGAGTTATGATGATAGAATTAGATGAGTGATTATGCTTTTCATATGTGCACAATAGATGTTATATTAAAATAGGTCATCACTATGAAATCTTTGGGGCCTTAGTGATAATGAGAGAATTATATAATTTATATGATCCCATCAAGAGATGATGACAATTTGTGTATATTGAGGTTTGTTGGTGTAATTTGGTCCTATACATAGATATATGATTTGGTAATCATGTTCACTAGATTGACCCAATAATGAGGATCCTATATAGAATGTGTTCTACTATGTTTATGGATTAGTCCTTATGACTTGATAGGCATATACAGTCTTTTGACTTGAGATCTATTAGATCATCTTATACTAGGAATGATACTAGTTGACATCATTAAGCACACCAACATAAATTAGATGTTATAAAGATGAACAATTACCCTTATCATAATGAGTACAAAGGTTATAATAAATGGTTATAGAATTTGTCAATCTTAAACACGTGTAGTGTGTCTCTGTTAAGTATATCCAAAACCACTAAGTCTATAACTATAACTGAATCAGTCGGTACCATATCTAATATCTCTGATTTGGATATATATGCATATGAAGGTTTTTTAAGATAGACACACATCTATATCTTAGTCTTATGAGATACAATGACAAATGGATCATACTGTACATCAATTTTTAAGTTGATCAAGCCCAAGGGATGTTCATCTGTACTCTATTATTTGGATGGTCATATTGTTTTACTAGAGGTTACACTTGATTTGTGTTTAAGTCTAACTTAGATCTAGGTACTATTAAGTCAATAGAGAGCCTATAGATCACACACATAACAGAACTAATAACTCAAAAGATAAAGGATCATTGTTCTTATATTTGTATTCGAGTGTTATCCTGTACAACTTATTGGTTTGATTCAAATTAGGTTAAAAAGTTATGTTTCAGATTTGTCTTAACATACAACTATGCATATTATGTCTATACAATCATGCATCTAGATGGTTGACAAAATCTATTCATTTGGATGAAATATTTGTTCGACTTAGTCAAGCAAATACTATTAACACATGACCATACAACATTGTCTATAGTCATGCTTGTAATAGTTAATACATAGTTACTAGGGCCTTGAATAGTATGTCTTATCACATAATCTGTTAAGTAGTACAATAATGGTATGTGGAGTTTAAACACGGTGCAAAACTATTTAGCTTGAGTACAAAGGCGTGAAAGAAGGTAGCACGATTGTGTATGTCATTACATAACTATACACTTGTTCCTATAAACAGAAGTGTGCTTCATTTTTTCAAGTGCTCATTTGTGTAACTTTTCTTCATTATCAACGAAAATACCATACATCTTTAAACACTTGGTATTTATACACCTAACCTAAACAAATACACACTCGTATATAAACTTTGAACTAACATCCAAAAATTTATAAATCTCTTTCAAGTTACTTTATATGGATGTTATTCATGACAAAAGTTTGTATAATATTGAGTAAACGAACAATGGTAGATCAATATAAGATGTGAACAAGAGCAAAATTTTTAAAGAGGTATCACAAGTATACTTTCTGAAATACACTTTATGTTTGTTTTAGTTTTTTTTTTTCATGCATTTTGATAATTGTGATCTTACTCTTAAATTCTCAAACTTTATGATGAGTTTTAAATTTTGTATAATCAGTGTCTTTCCAACGATTATGGAATTCTAGCAATGGTATATCAACATAAGATTTATTAATCCCAAGCATGAGATTAATGTCTCAATTAAGTTGTCTAGAACTAATTAGTCTTTGGCCATAACTAGATTAATTAGTGTTGCATCTAATCTCTAGTTTGGACATTTACATACACGAGGGATCTTAAGAAAGACGTATCTATATCCAGCCTTGTGAGACATGATGACAAAGGGACTGTATTATATGTTAATTGTCGAGTTGACCAAGCTAAGAGATGTTTGATAACATTTTACTAATCAAATGGTCATGATACTTTGTTAGAGATCGCTTATGATTTGTACTCAAGTTTAACTCAAATTTGGACACTACTGAGTTAATAGATAGCTTATAGGTCATACATTAAAGAAATTGATATTGCTTAACAAAGGATTATATCTTTAGTGTTTGTGTAAACGAGCACTATCACATATGACTAGCCAAATCTATTCAAACTGAATTAATAATCAAAGTCAAGATTTGCCTTAATGTATGATCATGTGTTCTACAAGTACATGATCACATGTTATACAAGTACAAGATTATGTATGTTAAAGGTTGAAAAAATCTAGCATTTGGAGAAATTTGACATCAATTCAAATTTAGATTCTGCTAACATGTGACCATGCATGTTATATGTACCAACGTGTATGTATGGGTTAAAGAATCATGCACAGTAGAAATACCATATAAATATGGCTTAGAGTGGATTTCATATTTATCCAAACATTGATGCACAGTCATGTTCCATTGGCACATGAGGCATGCTTGAAGGCTACACGGTCATTTATATACTTACACACGACCATGTGTCTATCTTTATATAAAGAGACAAGTAATAAAGCTTTTAAGGTTTTTTTTTTTTTTTTAACTTGTGGCTGGGTTTTGAGTTTTACTTTAAGTTCTTCTCAAAATCACATATACATCAATGTTCTATTAGGCACTAACACCTTAAATAAATACTGAGCCTCTGACTACTCCTGTAAACTTTCAAGTGTCATCATTCTTTTAACGAAGAATATTTCCTTGGTGCAAGGAGATTACAAATAAACCCAAATTTACATGTTTGTCACTAAACACCCTATGTTTGGTCTATGATTATTTTGCATTAAATTGAAAGAAATTTATACAAAAAGAATGTTGGATTTTATTTGAAATTTTAAATTCTACTGCATGGATGCCCTCCAATGACCAAGCATTCCCTTACAGTGTATTAGAGCCACCTTATTCATATTTATGCAAAATCAATTTTACTTGCGACGTTTGAGATGTATGCTTGTTGCTGTATTCAATTGATTAGCATGTTGAATATGTTAACATAAGTATGTTTTAATTTGTTGTGTTTTAGTTTTCTACACTTTTGTTTAATCAAATTGTGTTAGGCTAAATCTTGAGCAGTTAGGTTGAATGTTGAGTTCATGTTGTCACGTGAAATTTTCACCTATGTACGTTGTTGCGCCTAATTGTGATAATGTTGGATTTGCATTTGGCATATTAAGCCAAAACATGCAAATATTGGCCTTGACATGTCATTTTTTATGAATTTCCAGGAAATCCTATCATTAGAATTTTTTAGAAAAAACATGACACAACCATGCATATATATGAAGCCTGATCATATGAAGCATCATACACTTGGACACAACCTTGTGTATTTATGTCATGTCTTTACACATGGTCATGCATGTTGATCGCACAATCATAAAGAGACAAAGTTCTTCTAGTACCATACACCAACACTGCATGCATGTGTTCAATTGTCATGTGTATCATGAACTTCTATGTAAGATGATGCATGACCATGTCATAGGCATTATTTGCTTGTATGTTACGAAATTTTACATTTTGACTTGGGTTGACTATTTAGGGACTAATTCATAAATTTTCATCACTTAGGGTCTGATTATAATTATGTTAAATTTTAAGAACTAAGATGCAATTTAAGACTTGGCTAACTAATTAAAACTAATTCGTAAGTTTTAATTGTTTGTATATATGATTGGTATTGTATATTCATGGTGCCCAATACGCGAGATAGATCCACCTATATGTGTTTGGATTTTTGGGAATGTATGTTTTAATTTAAAATAGGGTCTGCAAATCTTGTCTTTTTTATATTTTCTTGATGTAATTATTTTTTTCACCTCCCTCTCTTCAAATGCACCTCGAGGTTTTTTATTTTACGATGTAAAATTAGAATAAGTAGTTACTTGATTTTTATTTTTTTATTTTTTTACCAAATTTTAACTATGACATAAAGCCTTGTAATTGTTGGAAGACTTGAAAACGAAAATGGTACACCATACTTGAAGACTCAAGATTAAGGAATATGACCTTGGTTTTTGATAAGTAACTAGGGCTTGGGGACTGACATTAGTTTTGACACTTGTATATCGGCACATTTTTATTTACATTGTAGTACACATGTTTAGGTTTTTAATTCTTTCAATTATAACCTCATAGCAGATTTAAACTAATAAGACCTAATTAATACTAAGTCAAGTGAATTCTTCTAGTATAGCATTGCTAGCACATGCTCCCATTTGTGGGAACCTTGTTTATAAAAGCAAAAGACAACCTATTACCAGGTGGAAGACTAGTTATTAGCTAAAAGTGATTAACTTATTCGCCAAAACAAACGTGAAAATTGTTAAAGCTTGAGTGGAGGCATATTTGTCAACACATGGTGATATGTAGTATTTGACACATTGATATCGAGAATCATAATTGAGGTCACATCATTTATTAAGGTTACACTTTACTTAAGATCATGAGCTTTTGTTGATTGGTTTGAAAACCTACCTTATTGGATTGCCTTTTACTAAAGTGAAGGTTAAGTTAACTCAGTCGGTTTTGATCTACTAAAAAATTTATCAGGACTTTTGAGTATAACAGTGAAGGTTATTGACTTAAGGATTATAGTAAGAGTATTTAATAAAAACCTTATTAAATGATACATTAATAAGCTTTTAGTTAATCTCTTGTTTTGTACATGTAGAATCAATCACTATGACATCATCAAATTTGTTGCAAACAACATTAGACAAGGAAAATAGGCTAGACGACACTAATTTACTTAATTAGTACAAAAACTTATGCATTATCCTACCTTAAGAAAGAGGTTATATGTTCTTAAAGGGGATAAAATCCCTAAGACTGGTTTGAAGGCCACCAAAGTTGAACAAGATAGTTACAAAAGGTATCTTAAAGACTCTGTGAAAGTACAATACTTAATGCTTACTTTCATAACACCCAAGCTATAGTCACAGTATAAAAATATAGATGCCCAATCCATACTTCTTCGTTTACATGAGATGTTCGATACTTTCAAAATAAGTTAACAATATAGGGTAAGCTTAATGCTTTATGGTTGTAAGATAAGTAAGAGTGCATAAATAAGAACTCATGTGGCCAAGATGATTTGTTACATTGAAAAACTAGCAGCTTAGGGTTTATCATGGACAATGAGTTGGCAATTAACCTTGTGTTACATTCCTTCCATTCATCGTAGGTTTATTTTGTCATGAACTTTAAACTTGTTGAAAAAGAGGTATCTCTTATAAAGTTATTAGGATTAATAAAGACTATTGAATAAGATATGCCCAAAGGGAAAAACAAGGGAGTATAATTGGTTGCCACTAAACACAAAGCCAAGGGTAAAAGTTAGGCTAAGGCCAAACCTTAACCCAAGGCACAGATCTAAGACCAAACTTCTACTACTCTACAAATTACTAGTGGTGTGGGAAAGAGACGAGTCATTTGCTTTTTCTATGGTAGGCTAGGCCATTAAAAGAAACATTACAACCTTCTTGGAAAAAAAGAAAAAGCTGACTGTTTCTACTTCTGGTATTTTTATTGTTAAGATAAACCTTATTGCTAATTCATCTTGGGTTGTTGATATAGGATATGGTACTTATATTACTTATGATATGCAAGGACTATGGTAGAGTAGATCACTCAGCAAAAAAAAAGGTGGGCATACATGTTAAGAATAAAGCAAAGATGATGACTCCAATCGTAAGATTGTATTATCCATTTTTGCCTATTAGGCTTTGTTTAGAATTGAAAATTGTTACTATGTTCTAAACCTTTCAAGAAATTTAATTTATTTATTTATTATAGATAAAAAGGGGTACATATTTTTTATCGTTAGTAATCCTATAACCATTAGTTTGAATAATATTCTCTATAAAACTATATACATGATAAATGGATTATATGTTCTAAATTTGGATAACAATAATATTTTTAATATCGATACAAGTAACAAATGAATTGAATTTGACAAATTTGTGGAATTACAAGTTGGGGCATATAAGCCTAAAGTGTATTGCAAAGCTCTATTCTACTAAGGTTTTATGACTATTTGACTTCCAATCTTATGATGAATATGAATTATGCTTAAATAGGCAAGATGGCTAAGTCACCTTTTGCTAGTCATAGTGGAAGGGTGACTGAACTATTAGGGAGCATACACCGTGATATTTATGAACCTATGATAGTACAAAGCAGACATAGGGAACTTTACTATGATGCATACTTTAATGCTTTGACAAATTCAAAGAATTTGAAAACAAATTAGAGAAGCAATTGTATAAAAGTATTAAGATCTTTCATAATAATCGTGGAGGGGAATGCTTAAGTGTTGAATTCAGTAAGTAACTGAATAAGCATAGTATAATTTTACAACTTACATTTCCCAACACACCATAACATAATGATGTATTTAAACAAAACAAAACCAGACTTTAATGGATATGGGTAGGTCTATGATCAGTTTTAGTGAACTACCCATGTTATTATATAGATATGCCCTAAAGATAGTAGCATATACATTGAACCGTTTTCTATCCAAATCTATGAAGTTAACTCTTTATCAAATGTGTACTAGGTGAAAGCCTAATCTAGATTACATGAATGTTTAGGCCTATAGAGCATATGTCAAGAAATTGACTTCAAGTAAGTTAAGCTTTATGTATTTGTGGGATACCTAAAGGAAACTAAAGGTTATTATTTCTAACACCTAGATAAGCGAAAGGTTTTCATAGCTCATATTTAAGTCTTCCTATAGAAGGAATTCTTTTTAAGAAAGATTAGCAAGAGGAACATAGAGTTTTAAAAAACTCCTAAATAATAAACATCTATAAATATTAGTTAGAACAATATGTCACATAAGGTGTTTAAACATGGTACACTATTGTTACGTAGATAAAAAAAGGTATAACACAAGCCTAAGGGATTTGGCTCTCTAGTGACTTAACATAGTAACACATTGCTCATCTCATATAACGAGCCTAAAACCTATGTAGTGGCTATATGACAAATATAGACTCTAGAAATGATTTGAGGCCATAAAGCCTGAGATAGACTTCATGCACCAAAACCATGTATAAACTCTGGTAGATACCCTAAAGAGGTAAATCTATAGAGTGCAAATGGGTTTTCAAAAATAAAATTGACTTGAAAGGTAAAGCATGATTGTTTACTAAAGAAAATGTGTTGTAGGACACTTGAATATAGAAAAAAAATGATTCATACACCTATAATAAGGTTGATCATGTATGTCATATTATGTACATGGATTGATGTCATGTTTATCTTGAGTATTTATAGCAGATATCAATCAATCCAAGTGAAAAACACTAGATTGTTGTCAAAAATATCTTTAAATACCTGTGAATAGCTAAGAATATGTTTTTGGTGTATAGAGGAGAGGATAAGTTTATTGTATAATGATACCAATTTCCAAATAGATTGCGATAATTACATATCCCAATCGAGCATGGTGCAATTAGTTAGAAGAGCTCTAAGCAAAGTATTCTTACTTATTTTACTACTAAATCTGAGTACATTGCTTTAGCTAAGGCTACTAAAGAGACAATTTGGCTTAAGAAGCTTATCATTAAACTTGGAGTGATACCTAGTATTACTAATCTAGTAGTCCTCTATTACAACAATAATAAGGCTCTAAGGAACCATGGTTTCATTAGAAATCCAAATACATTCTCAAATGGTTCCACTTAGTTTGAGAGGTCATTTAATGTGAAGACATACAAATTAAGAGAGTTGATATAGATGACATTGGCTAATCCACTAACAAATCCTCTATTGTAGCAGAAGCATGATAAACATGTAGTTGTATATAGCATTAGGCATATGTCTAGTTAGTTATAATACAAGCAGGAGATTATTAGGATAAGTACCCTATAATTGTGTATATGTCATTGTATTGTTGTATAATTTGTAAATATGTTTACTTATTAATTAAAAAGGTATTTAGTTATATAAATATTGCATTAAATTGATATATATATGTATATATAAAACATATCTTTAGTGTGGTAGAACCGGTGAGATCAATTGACTCATCATGCTTTTCATACGTCCTTGTTAGTGGCTATATTAGAATTATTCATAATCTTAACATCATAATGAATATTAGACACGAGTAGTGGTGTAGAGATCATCATAGTGTGAGCAATTATATAGAAATGTGGTGACGGATTACAAGCTTCGAGGTTTGTTGATTTTAGCCTGATCCCATACATGAGTGCATAATTAGAGAAAATGTTCACTGGACAGACCTATGTTTGTGGATCAATTCTTATGACTTGATAAGTATATGTGGTCCTTTGACTTAAGGTTTATCAGACTATCTTGTACTATAAGTGATGTCGTTTGAGGTCATCAAATGCAACATCATAACTAGGTCTTATAAAGGTGAGTGACTAGTCTTACCATGACAAATATGAAAGTTATGGTAGATCAACACAGGAATCATCAATCTTAAGCATGAGATAAATGTATTAGTTGAGTTTTTTAAAACCAATTAGTTTATGGTCATAATTAGATCAGTTGGTGTCATATCCAATTTCTAGTTTGGACATTTGTATAAATGAGAGTTTCTAATATAGATGTGTATCTATATTCAGCCTCATGAGACATGGTGACTAAAGGACTTTATTATACATTAAATGTCAAGTTAACCATTAAATGTTTCCTTAAAGTCGTCAAGAAAGCAACCAAGTAACAAAATTTACAAAACTTAATTAGAGCATCAGGAAATCATATATAAGATACACATTTTTCAAACATTTCAAAAGACTCATGTTATAAATATAAACATACAAAGGGTGTTAATCGAAATATCTACCTGTTTTAACACTTTTTAAATGTTTTAGAATCTCCTAATACGAGATGTACTTTGTTAAAAAGGCTAACAAAACATACAATCTTCTACACAAAGGAAGATGGTGGTTAATTTTGTGCTAGCAAATAAAGGTCATGAGTGTGAGTTTATGGTCACAGTTATGAAAGTACGAAAATATAAGTCAGTTAATGAAAAATTCATTGTGTTCACTTCTATAGAAAGCAAATCACAGGCATGACCATAAAACATACATGCCATTGAGTACAACATATACGAGCCATAATATATGTCTATACATAAAGTGTTATGGCTCGTACACATGTGCTTGGTAACTACTATAGTTTTATGCACATAATTTATGACATTCATACAATTTGATAACCATTCAAATAACTCCATGTATGCCTCTATGTAAGACATGTATACTTATGAGTCATTAAATTATTTGAATTTTGAATTAGTTAAACTAATTTTGTTCAAACATATTAAGATTTTGTCAACCATCAAGATATACGCTTATGACCCAAAGAGATGTACGGTCGTACATTAAGGCAAATCTTTGATATTGACTTTTTAACCTAATTTGAATAGATCTTGTAAGTCCAAAAAAATATCGCTCCATGATACACTTACTAGGTAACAATCTTTTGCCTTAATCAATCAATCTATAATGTCTGATCTATAAGCCACCAACTATCTTGACAGCATCTAGATTCAAATTGAATCCAAACATGGACCATAAATGGCCTCTAGTAAGACATCATGTCTATCCAAATAGTAGAGTATCGAAAACAACTTGGGGCTTTATCAAATTGACAATTAATGTACAATACAATCCTTTCATTACCATATCTTACACGGCTAAGACATAGATATGTGTCTATTTCAAATATCCCCATATATATGTATGTCTAAATCAAGATTAGATATGGCACTAATCAATCCAATTATGGCCAAAGACTCATGATTTTGGATAACTCAACTTAGACACTCATTCTATGCTTGGGATTGATGAATCTTATGTTGATCTATTATACTCTTTATATTGATCATAATATGGCTAATCATTCACCTCTATAATACTTTAGTTATGAAAATATGTTTGACGATGTCAAATGATAGCTCTCTTAGCATGAGACGATTTCATAAACCTCAAATCAAATGACCATATATACCTATTAAGTTATAAAGAATGATCCATCGATACGGGTAGTACTATCTATCTGATATCCTTATCATTGAGTTTGTCTAGCAAACATAACTACCAAATCATGCACCTATGTATAGGACTAGGCTACAAGTAACAACCTTGATGCATGCAAACCATTGTTACCTTTCAATAAAATTATGTATACTATAATAATCCTTGTACCATCTCTCATGTCCTGATCACATAGTGATGTTAGGATTACAGAATAATTCTAGTATAGTCATTATATAGATGTATAAGAAGCATAATTTGTCCTCTGAATCCATCATTCCAGTTCTACCACACTAAAGCCACAATATATGTTTAAAGAAATAATATATCTAAAATACTTCATATTATTAATATAAAAAAATATACAATTACAATGATATATAACAATAATATATAAATGAATACAACTAATATACAATAGACATATGGCTATAGGGCCCCAACCCTTACAATTTCCCACTTACACTATAGTCAATCATACATAAGTTTAACATCACAAATGGTTACTTGTCTTTCATGTTTTTACTGTGATAAAGGCTTATTCAATGGAATCTTTTGAGGATTTATTTAATATATGCATCTCCACATTACACATTTCTCTCACTAAATGGAATCTTTTGAGGATGTGTTTAAATTTGTGATGAGATCGATTTCTTAGCCTGTGTTATAGCCCCATTGTTGGTGCAGTAAAGGTCTATATGTTCAACTATACTAAGAACCGCTCCAAGTTTAGTAATAAACTTCTTACTTCAAATTACTTCCTTTACTACTTCAATAAAAGCTATATACTTAGACGTTGTAGTAGAATCAGCTATAATACTCTGCTTAAAACTTTCCACTTAACTACAACTCCATTCAAATAAAACATTAAGCTTAATTAAGATTTGAAATTATCATGGTTTGTCTAAAAACTCATATCATTATAACTACATGTAATGAGCTTTTCTTCTCCTTCATAAATCAAGAATATATTTTTAGTCCTTCTCAAGTATTTACTGTAAAAGCTAATCTCACTTGAACTAGATTGATATTTACTATAAAAGCTCAAAGTGAACAAGACATCAATCCTCATGCATGACATTACATATATAATTGCCAAAGCATATGAAACATAGCTTATTTGCTTTCTTTCTTCATGTATTTTAAGACACATATTCTTAGAGAGATATATGTCATTAATCATTGGTAGTAACCTTTTCTTTGACTCATCCATTCTAAATATCTTCAAAATTTTATTTATGTGCATGCACTAACTTAGTCCAAGTAGCTTATGGGATCTATCACAATAAATCTTAATACTGAGAATGTAAGCTACTTCTCTTAAATGCTTCATAAAGAAGCACTTAGATAACCAAGTCTTGACAGTCTATAAGTGTGGTATATCATTCTTATTAATCAAAATGTCATCAATATACAATACCAGAAATACTACAACACTTCTATTAACCTTCTTGTATACATATGACTCATATTCATTTTTCATTAATCCAAACACTCAAATGGCTTCATGAAAATGAATGTTTTGACTTCTCAAATCTTACTTTAATTCATATATAAACCTTTATAACTTACATACATTGTCTGCCTATCTATCAAGAATGAAACCATCAAGTTGTGTCATATACACATCCTTCACAAGGCTACCATTTAGAAAGATAGTTTTAACATCTATTTGTTAAATCCTATAGTCATAGTATATAGTTGTCTGAAGCATAATTTGGATGGACTTAAGCATCATAACTGACAAAAATGTTTCATAATAATTAACACAATGTTTTTATTGAAACTTTTAGCAATTAGTGATGCCTCTTAGTGTCATGTGTCAATTACGTGTATCTTTTATGGTCAATTTACAGAATTTTAATTAGTGATTTGACTATTTTACACTCATTGTATGCATATTTTAGGATCACAAGTTTTCATGTTTGTTCTTAAAGAAAACAATGAATTCGATGTGAATCCAATAGAAACCAAGTTAAAAAGACACTTATGAAGGAATAGCCAATGAATTGAATTGATTCAAGGAAGAATGATCAAAACATAAAAGGCAAAAGAAAGCATTACTTGTCTTCATAGGAAAATAAGTATTTTCACTATAATGTAAAAATAGTTTTAACAAAGTTGTAAAGGCTTCAATCATTTAGGAAAAAATTCAAGCCTTCAATCATTGTTGTAAATTCAAGTCTTCTTAGTGAAATTTTTAGTCTAACCATTGAAGACTAAAATGGTCATAACTTAAGATTTCAACTTCCAAATCAAATAATTCAAAATCCAAATAAACTAGAAAACTAGGGCTATAACTTGTATGATAACCAAATATTCAAATTGTCGAATCTATATACCACAATGCAAGGTGCATGATATTTAAAAAGTTAGACATCATAACACCATGCCATAACATGAAAAAAGGAGCAAATCATAAGGGTCTAGTGTCATGGTACTAGGTCATGACATAGACAAAAGAAAGCCTAGCACCATGGCACCAGGTTATAATATGGTCAACAAAACAATTAAAGGCATATTCACACACCAAGGATGAAATAATAGGCCACAACATTGCACCATAGCTTGACATCGTAAAAAATTAGGGTTTGTATTTTTAGGCCTTGTTTTCAAACCCTTGTATATATATACTTATAAAAACTTACTAGAGGGAGGACAATCACCTTAGATAGAATTAGAGAGACTTTAAGCATATTTTTTGTTGTTTTATTATATTTTCTTAGGAAAAAAAACAATTAGATCAATCTTGGATTTATACATTAAGGATTTGAAAGAAAATTGTAATAAAATTCAAGATTCTCATACCTAGTTTTATCTCTTATCCCTATTATGATTTTTTTGTATTTGTGTGTTAATTTTTTTCATATAATGAACTAATTTTCCTTGGTTAAAAGCAAGGCTAGCTAATTCATGGATTTATGATATTTCTTAATTATGATTGAAATATAGGATTTTCATGATGAATGTGTATTATAAACTTAATGTATGTTGTTGCATTAAGTTTTAAATCCTAACTTTCTAGCAAGTATAATAGATTAAAGTAATAAAGTTAGTATTATGGGTTATCGTATCCACGAGATTACATAAGCAAATACCAAAATGACATTACTCCTAACTTTATCTAAATTACCGAATAAGGATGAAAAAAAGACTAAGACTAAAATAAAAACGAAAGCAAGTAATTAATAATTTCATCTAAGTAATCAGATGACAATATACGAGATAACGCTAAGACTTCGAATTCATTAATTCACTTTACAGTAGGTTTTTCTATACGACTGACAATATTGTATTATTCATGTGACAACGGGACTCCCTAAGTTGATCAATATTCTTTTTCAAACAATATTAATCTTATTTCACAATCTAATAACCTAGATATCTCTCTATGTAGGTTTAAATAGATGAAAATTAGTTTTTTTAAAACAAAAAAAACACATATGAATCAACTCCAACTTAACGATTGTCTCATAAATATCAACAAATAAATTCAGCACATTACTTACCAATATCGCTCTGTTTAAAACCACTTTGAAAATGTCATATCATTACACACACTAACACAGAATTCATCTCTCGAAATGATTCATGTATTGCTTACAAATATAAGTCACCTTAAAATCAATTCTTTCTAGCCTTTCATTGTCTATTGCTTGGCTTTTTCCATTCTCAATGTTTCAACTCCCTGAGTTTCCAAGGCCCATTCTCAACATTTTCTTTTTTTTTATCTATTATTTTTTTCAAGGGCTTTATTTAGTCATCTTTAAGTCATTGACTCGCCGTTTTATATCAATGCTAACACTTGTAGTGTGATCACTTGGTTACTCAACATATAATAGACTTAGAGAGTATAGTATACTCATATTCCTTAAGGTGATTTAGCATAGAGGTCACTCATGGTGGACAACCAACCTCCAACTTACTACACCTTTTTTTAAATATCATTTGTTTTATTTTTTTCATTTAGCTCATTATGGATCTCAAGACTTAGTTTTTCTACACAATGAAACTTTTATCCTTGCTTCAGACAATGTGTTTGCCAAATCAACCAAAATAAAATCACTTGTACTCATGGAACACATTACTATATTTCTTTGGTTAGAATTCTCAACCTTTCTTACCTCATACCTAAAAGTCTTAATTTCACAATGATCCATCTTTCCGTATTTCTAATTGGGATAACATTGACTCATTTTGCACTGAACATTTGTCTCAATTATTTTTAATCATTGACTTTTCAAGCTAAAGCCTAAGAATAAAAAGAAATCTAACCTTTCAACTGAAAGCCAAATAAGAGAAAAGAAAAAAATTCACTCAACTCTCAATGCTATTGATATATTCTTACATGATGTAACTAGACCCTATAAACTCCTTGATGATAAAAATCCTAGTTTTATCTTTGTTTTCTCTTACCCCCAACTAATCATCAAAATTTTCCTAATAGCGAATGAGAGATATCTAAAAAACAAGAAAGTTAACCAACTTCCCTATTTCTAAATGAAGTGTAGTAAAGTGTTATGTTCTTTTCTCGATATAATAGAAAGTGAATCTCTAATTGGAACAAATATTATATACTACCAAGCAAATATAATTAGTACATCATAAAGAAATACATCATATAGGACAGAAGAAAGAATTACAAAACATATAAATATCCTATTACAATTTTAAAATCTTGGATGTTGAGACATAATATAAATGGATAAAAATAACATATAAGCAACACATTATAAACATATATATAACTAAAGTGTGGTCGAGGGGTCACATCATCATCATTACCTTCACCATCCTCGTTATCATTATCCTTGTCCTCATGCGCTTGTACATAACTAGTTTCAGTTGTTAAGAAGATGAGTAGTAGAATAGAGGAATCAAGCTCATATCTATACCTAATTTCTTACACATGAGGCATTGCATTTCGTACATCACCTCTAAATTGGTATGAAACTTTATGTGCTCTTGTTAACATGCTTAGACCTCGAGCCTAAAGGCATCAAATTAAGATTGCATGGTTTGCATGAGGTTTGAGCTTGATGACTCGAACACATATGGTATTATAAAAGAGGAAGGTTAATCACAAGCAGCCTTCTTATTGGGTGGTCTGGATAATAAGTAGGCTAACATTGATTTGTTTAGCCATGGGCCAGTTTTTATTTAGTGTCTGTTTGTCACGTATAGTATGCTTGCTCTAATATATAGTCATATAATCAAACTGGGAAACAAAAGTGTTACATGTCCATTAGTCAAAGCATGTTTAATCATAGAATGGATAATGGTCCTAACATTAATTAGGATCTCGTCATGAATAGCATAAAAAAGTGCTAGCTTAACCCGATCTAGGTCACTCACGTGTGATGTTGGCATTAATCGAACACTTATAAAATACTACCACATCCTTACCATAGGGTGGATGAATTTAGCTTTAAAGTACTTAGGTACCTCATCTTTATAAGTCCACTGAGCACCAAGTTTGGTTAGCTTTTGTAGAATTTAGTCTAGTGTCAATTGTTTTGTATATTGGCAGTACGTCATGCAACTGGGCTATTGTAATTGATAATATATGTTGATCACATGCATGTCATATGACATGGTCTTCCCTCTAACCCTCACTTTGTTATGCATATTGTCAATGAAATTCATGTAAAACTCTCTTATAAGGGACGTTATAGTGCCTTTAGGTACTTGGGCAAATGTTTCCTATCTGTAGGCCGTTATGACATTGGTGATGTTTGAGTATCCACCCTATTCTGGAAAATAAAAGCCTTACCCTTTTAAATTTTTGGTTTTCATAAAAATTGTAGCCATAGATGTCTAATTCAATTTTGTTTTTGAATCACCTCATTTGGACTTTGAAATCTCAAGTTATGACCATTTTAGTCCTCAATAGTCAAACACACAATTCTACCAAGTAGACCTAAATTTGCGATAACGATTGAGAGCCTAAACAAACTCGGATTTTCTTGATAATAGTTTTATAAAAATCTTGAAATGTTCATTACAACATTGATGAAAACTACTTTTTCATTATAAAACTCAAACTTATTGAAAATCCTTATTTTTCTACTATGGTGCACAATACTCTTCTTCCTCCTTTATGCTTCAGTCGTTTATTCTTCCTTGTACTAAATTTGAACTACTAACTAGTCCTTTATAAGTGTCTTTTGACTTGATTTCCATTGAATTCACATCAAAGCCCACATTTCCTATAAAACCAAACATGAAAACTCGTGATCCTGATTATGCACATAATAAAGGTAAAATGGTCAAATAACCTTTTAAAATTCTATAATTTGACCATAAAATTATACATATAAATGACACTTATCATCTATTAGAAACTTGATCAATTTCTTAATACGATCTCTATTGTGTGATTGAGATTGAGAGATGATATTGCATAAAAGCTTAGATAATACATGTTATGCATCAATTGAATATAAAGATATATGAATGATATATATAATACTCATAGGCACAATTGATTTGTGTTGAAAGCTAGTGGATTTTATAGATCATTAATGCACTTTTGTCTAATTAAACCTATATAGAGATATAATATGTTGTTAGATATTAAAGAAGAATTGATATTGCGCGAGAACATATATTATTTGAATTATGGAATTTCGTTGTCACATGAATAGCATAATTTCTTTAGTCACATAAAGGATTTACTTTAAAGTGGATTAATGAACCCAAAGTCTTAGCATCTTCTTTCATCGTATTTATCTCATTGATTAAATTGCATTTAGTTTTAGCTTGAATTGTTTTTTATTATAGCTTAGTTTAGTTCTAGATAAGTTTTCAAATTTAAGTTGCTTATCTAGATAAAGCTATAAGAAGTGTCATTTTGGTACTTTTTTACACAATCTCATAGATTCGAAAACCTTGAGTATTTTCATTATATTACTTGAGACTAGTACATTTCCTAAGAAATTAGGTTCAATTTTAATACATCAATAGGTATGCAAGTTACCATTAATGTCAGTCTTCTTTTTGAAAACCATTTATATTCTACAGCTTTTACCTCTTCAAGTGCTTACGTTAAAGCCAAAACTTGGTTTTGTTAGATGGAGTTCATCTCAAACTTCATAGCTTCAAGTCATTTCTTAGAGTCTAGATCCTTTATAGCCTTAATATAAGTTGTAGGCTCATCATCAGAGATGACTAAAATATAATCATATTGAGTTAAGAGATATCTATATCTCTTAGGCTCATGACATGTTTTGCCTGACTTACAAAACTGAAGTGTGACATGATCAACCACATCATATAGCAGATTATCCTATCTAATATCTATAGATATTTATGATTCTAGAGATTTATCAAACTCTACGTTCCTTCTACTAATCTTTTAGAAAGGAATTCCCTTTTCAAGAAGACAACAATTTAAGTAATAAATACTTTTTGCTCATCCAAATGATAGAAATAATAACCATTGGTTTCCTTTGAGTAACCTAAAAATATATATTTATCAGGTTTGGAACTTAGTTTGTTCAAAATCAATTTCTTGACTTAAGCTTCATAACCTCAAATCTTCATGTAACTCAGGCTTTCACCTATCCCACAACTCATAGAGAGTTGTCTCTATAGATATAGATGGGACATGATTAAGTGTATATATTGTAGTCTCCACAGCATAACCCTATAATAACAGAGGTAGTTCACTAAAGTTCATCATGGACTTGACCATATCTATCAAGGTTTAATTCATCTATTTAGATACACTATTGTGTTTGATGTAAAGAGGTGAGTTATGAAACTATACCATGATTCTTCAAGTATTGTTGAATTCAACACTTAAGTACTCTCTTCCACGATCACTGTGAAGGATCTTAATACTTTTTATTTTTTTTGTACTTCGTTCTTAAATTCTTTAAACTTATCAAAGAATTTTGATTTGTTTATAATAAGAAACATATATCCATGCCAATTGAAATCATCATTAAAGATCATAAAGTAAAGTTTCACATATCTACCTTACACTATCATGGGTTAACACATATCAATATGTGTAATCCTTAACAATTCAGTCGCCCTTTCAGTGTAACTAGTAAAAGGTAACTTGGTCATCTTGCCCATAAGAAAACATTCGCATTCATCATAAAACTAAAAGTCAAATTATCACAAAACCTTAGTATATTGGGGCTTTAAAATATGTTTTGGGCCTATATGCTAAGCTACAATGTCATAGATAAATAGGATTTAGTTCATTTGTCTTAATATGTTTACTTGTATTAACATTGAGTATTTCATTATTGTCTAAGTTTAGAACATACAACTATCCTATTTTAAATTTTAACTAATGTCAGACCCTTAACCTAAAAGGATTGACTAATCAACCTAGATCTTGTTTCTTCAAATCTTCAAGACTTCAAGTACGCTCCCACTTCTCTTCTTTAACTTTTCAAGTAATTACATCGTTTTATCTCCTAGTTACATAATTTTTATGAACTTAATCAAGTAACTATCCTATTCTAAATTTTACATCAAAATTTAGAAACCTTAAGTTACATCTAAGTGAATGGAGATGAAAAAGGAATTACATCAAGAAAATATAAGAGAAAGCAGGAATCGTCGGTTCTATTTAAAAAATTATAAGTATACATTCTTGAAAATCTAAAACATTTATAAGCAAGTCTTTACTTGTATACTGGGCATCATATATGTATATTAATAAAAAATATACGCATACAGTTAAAATTAATTGAAATTAATTTTAATTAACTAATGAATATTACATTTTAGTCTCTATAATTTTAAAAAATTATAAATAAACCCTAAAACTTTGTCAATGTTACAAATTGATGCTAGACAGTCAACCTAAAGTCAAAACGTAACATTCACGTCAATCATATTCATAAGTATAAGCTTCATGATCATGACATGCAGTCTCATAGGTGTGACTTCTTTATGCATAATCGTAACTATGCCAAATTAGTACAAATTCCAAAAGTTGGTATGAGCAGTGTCATGGGGTTATGCACAAGTATATTTTACTCTATGTACGGGTATAACTAAAACATGCATGATCATACATCAAGTCTCAAGTTCACTAGGTTCTGACCTTGTGAATTATGCTTAGTCACGCCTATGACTTCACATGGTCACAGTCATGACAGGCATGATTTCTAAAAATTCCAATGAGAAAATTAGCCAGAAATCAGCCAATAAATGACATATTGGATGCCATTACTGACTGAAATGGCATGAAATCTCAAGAGTCACTTTCGAGCAACATACTTGATGTGAAAAATAAGCATATTGAGCATGATTTCATGAGACAACACAAAATCAAGCAACTGACTCTGTACTAACATAACCCACAATCCATTTGCAACTCAAGCAAAATAACATGTATTAAACTTTACAATTAACATAGTTTATGTTCATTACAAATTTAATCCATTGTTTCAATATGTTATCAAATTACAGTAACCAAACATGCAACCAAATAGCATTAAAATAAAAAACAACCTTTGAAATTGAAAATTTTGACTCTAATACTACCCTAAGGTTTCCCCAAAGTCACCAAAAAGGTGGTCAAGTAGTCAAATTTAAAAATCTTAATTAGAACATCAGGAAAATGCACAGAGGATATATATTTTTCAAACATTTTGGAAGGCTCATATTATAATTATAAATATAAACGTACATAAGTGTTAATCAAAACATTAAACATCTACCTATTTTAATGTTTTTCAAACTTCTTTTTGTGGCTTAAAATCTTCAGAAATAAGCTCTACTCTGTCAGAAAAGATAATAATACTCGTAATCTAATTTTATGCTAGCAGATAAAGGTCACAGGTGTGAGTGTATGGACATCATCATAAGAGTATGAAAATATAAGTTAGTTAATGAAAAATTTAATGTGTTCACATATATAGAAAGCTGGTCATGGGCATGACCATGAAACATGCACACTTATGAACATGACATGTACGCTTGTACACAAAATGTCGTAGCTAATACATATATATTTGGTAATTGTTGTAGTTTTATCAATGTTAAGCATAATCTATAATGGTCATATGATCTAATAATAATCCAAATAACTTCATGTATGCCTGTGAGTTATTAGATTATTTGAATTTCAAATTAGTTAAACTATATTCATCTAAACACCTCAGAATTATATCAACCATTAAGATATATGTCTATGACCCAAAGAGATGCATAGTCGTACATCAAGTTAATTCTTGATCTTGAATTTTAAACTCAATTTGAATAGATCGAGTAAGTCTAACATGATATCACTCCATGATGCACTCGTTAAGATAATAATCCTTTGTCTTAATTTATTACCTTTATAGTGTGTAACCTATAAGCCACTTGTTATCTCGATAGCATCTGAATTTAGGTTGAATTTAAACATGAACCATAAGTAGCCTTTAGCAAGATATTATATCCACTTGAATAGTAGCGTCAGTAAATAACTCAAGACTTGATCAACTTGATAGTTAATATATAATACGATCTTTTCAACACCATGTCTCATGAGGCTTAGATATAAATATATGTCTATCTTAGATATCCCTGTATATATATATATGTCCAAACCAAGATTGAATACGGTATCAACAGATCCAGTTATGGCCATAGACTTATAGTTCTAGACAATTCAAGTAAAACGCTCATCCTATGCTTAGGATTGACAAATCCTATGTTAATTTACCATAGTCTTCATACTGATCATGATACAACTAATCATTCACCTTTCTAATGCCCTAGTTACAATGGCACATTTGATGACATCAAACGATACCACTCCTAGAATATAATGGTCTAATAAATCTCAAGTCAAAGAACTATATATACTTTCAAGTTATAAAGATTGATCCACAAACATAAGTTACATCATCTATCTAGAATCCTCATCATTGGGTTTGTCCAGTGAACATGATCACTAAATTATGCACCTATATGTAGGACTATGTTGTAAGTAATAATCTAAGTATATGCAAATCATTGCTACATTTCAGTATAATTATGTGTATTATAATAATCTCTACAACATTACATGTTTTTTATCTTCTAGTGATTTGAAATTACAAACCAATTCTAGTATAGTTATTATTATATGAATGTATGGAAAGTATAATCAGTCATCTAAATCTATCATCCCAGTTCTACCATACTAAGGACGTAATATATGTTAAAGAAACAATATATTTAAAATACCTTGTATTATTAATATCATAAAATGTACAATTAAAATTATATATAACATTAATACATATATGAATACAACCAATATACAATAGACACGTGACTATAGCGCAACAACCCTAAGGGATCAAGGTGAGAGATGTTTGATAATACTCTACTAATCGGATGACTATGATATTTTGCTAAAGGCTACTCATGGTCTGTACTTAAATTTAGATGCTACTGAGTTAATAGATGGCTTAGGGGCCACACATTAAAAGAGTTAGTATTGCTTAGAGGTACAGGATGTAGTCTTAGTGTTTATGTAAATGAGTATTAGCATGTGTGACTAGTTAGATTCAATCAGATTGGATAAAAGTTGAAGTCAAGTTTTTCCTTAACATATGATTATGCATTTTATAAGTGTACGATTGTATGTCTTAAAGGTTAGAATATAGAGAAAATTGCATTCAATGGACACATAATCATATTTATTCAAACACTAATGCACGATTATGTTCCACTGAAACACAAATGTGCTTAAAAGTTGTATGATTGTGTATATACTCACAGCTAACCATGTGTCTATCACTAAATAAAAAGACATGTGACAAAGATTTTAAGGTTTTTGTTTTCTAAGTTTTGGCTACATCTTGAAGTTTACTTCAAGTTTTTTTTCAAAATCACAAACACATAAATATTCTATTAGGTGCTAGCACCCTAAAGAATATCGAGCCTCTTATTTCTCTTATGGACTTTCAAGTGCCACCATTCTTTTTATGGAGAACATCCCTTTGCCGTAAGGAGATTACAAAGAAACTATATTTAAAAGTTTGTCACTAAACAACCTATGTTAGGTATATGATTAGTTTGCATAAAATTAAAAGAAATTGATCTTATTAGGATGTTCAGCTTTGTTTGAAATTTTCAATTTTGTAGCATGGATGCCTCTCCAGAAATTGAGCATTCCCTTACAACTAATACATTAAGAGCTAAATGATAATAATCTTAAAGTTTAAGGATCAAAATTAATTATTAGAATTGGATTGAGGTCTAAGTGCACAAAGAGTGATTCCTAATTACGGTGAATTTTGAGAATGTACCTCAATATTTAGAAATATATATTAAGGACATTTATATGTCTAGTTAATATATAATAGAGAAAGTGGCCAAAAATATAATTAACTTAAAGGGTGGACTGTATGAAAGGTTGTGTTAAGGTTACGATATATTTCATATAAATTGAGTTCCATAACTCTTAAGAAATTTTTTTTAAAACCCTAGCTACCCACCTCGAAAGAGAAAAATTTTTCTCTCATCTTCTATTGATTATTCACCAAAAATTATTCTAATCTAGCACTCATAAGAGCCCCAAACAAACTTCCATACCCTTGTATATTTGTGGTTACCTTAATGTGAATGAGTAGAAGCCCTACTACCTTGTAAAGAGTTGTCAAAGAATTAAAGATCTATCCAGGGTAAACTCTACATAAAGAAGCCTTCAAACTCAAGTTTGGTTTGCTTTCCCTCTTGTATTGTATGTATAACACCCCTAGATTTTAAAGTTGGTGCTTGCTAATCAAAAATTTTAAATTACATGTTTCCACTACCATTCTTGATAGAATTAGGATCATGAAAACCCTATAGTGGTTTCAAAGCCATAAGTTTCTTGTTATGCATATAATAAATTTTATTGGGTGAATTTTATGGTTAAATAATCATATGAATAAATTTTGTTTTTTATATAATCACTTTTACATGTTGAAATTTGTTTTGATTTTATTTAGATATGATTTTGTATGATTTAATTGTTATACCGTTAAAAAATTATAAGATTAGGATTATTTCTCATTCAATCTCGTGTTGTTGGTTGTATGCATGTTCATATACTGGAATTATTCATGTGGTGTGAATGATTATGAAAGGCTGCTGTTTTTTTTTTTTTTTTTTTTGGCAAATTGATCATGATGAATGATAGTGCATATAGGGTCCATAGTTATTCATAAGTAGTGGTTATTGACTAAATCATATGTTTGAGAGTTCAAAATGTAATAAGGAGGGTTAAAACCACTTTGATAACTGTGCATAGGGAATGTACGTATAACCTAAAAAACTATATAAAGTGAATGTATTACAAATTAGCATAATTTTTTTTAATTTGTATACCTATTCACACATACCAGAAAAAGATAAAAGTAAATAAGGAATCTAGATTGATCATTTATCATTGGAAAAAAGAGAAACATAAAAAAAAAAAATAGTCATATGAAGATTTTTGCTAGACTATAAAGGAAAAGTAAGTAGGTTTAACATCCTATCTTTGAATCTTTATGAATTTTAGACCTTTTTCCTCATGAGAGTTATGAGTAATCTCATTTGCTTTGCAACATTATCTATAAACCTCCAATAGTTTAACTAACCCTAGGAAACTCCTTACCTTATTGATAGTTTTTTCTCTTTTAGTCCAATAATGCCTTTATCTTAATCCAAAAGATACTACATATCTAAAAAAGTCAACTCTATTCAATTAAAACTTACACTTTATAAATTTTACCTATAAATGCCTCTTTCTCAAACTTTGTAAGAAAAATCTTAGATACTTCTCATGTTCCTCTTTATACCTAAAATACACTAATATGTCATCTATAAATACAACTATAAATGTATTCAGACAGTCTTAAGATACTTGATTCATCTAGTTCATAATCACTGTAAGAATATTGGTCAATCAAAAATGCATCACTCATGGTGTCTATATCTTGTTCAAAAAGTTGTCATGGGTATCTCTCTCTTTGTGAACTTTACTTGGTGATAACCAAACCATAAAACAAAAATTGAAAATACTAAAACTATTAATAACTAGTCAAATAAGTCAATGATTCTAGGAAATGAATACTTATTATTGATGGTTACCTTATTCAACTCTTGATAGTCTATACACATTCTTAAAGACTCATATTTCTTTGTTAGAAAAAATATCAATGTTCCTTAAAAAGAATGACTTGGCCTGATAAACCTATTATCTAATATCACTTAAAGGTGCTTATTCAATTCTTGTAACTTGATTAAGGATATTTTGAATAGAGCCATGGGACTGTTAAATATAGTCGAAAATGGTGGAGAAAATAAAATGTACGAACTCATTAAGCATAAAAAGATTGTACAGAAAAAACAAGCATAAAAAAAAAAATGGTCTAGATTTATACCTTTCCCTTTAGCAAGAATGTTTGGTTTGAAGAAGTACACTTAAATTAAATGTCTCCAAAGGTAATCCACCCACTCAAGAGAGTTATAAGAGGCCAAAGGTTTATAAGACATTTTGTAAGATATAGATTTTTATTCAAATGAAAAATTTTAACAAAAATGTGATACATGGTTGGTATATATAGTAGTGGGCTAAAAGTAATTATCAATTTTCCATGGCATCACACCAAATAATCCATAGTATTTAGTTACCATGTCAATGCACTTTAAGCAACCATATTATATCACATGATACCTTAATCTTTAAAATCTTATAAATACAGCCATATAACCCTTTACATGATTTTACTTTATTACCCTTTGGAAGGTGCTAGCCATCCTCAAATAATTATTTCTCTTTCTTATATCTATTAAACTTTTTAGGCTTATGGGTGTAATATTGTGCTCATTATAGCCTAGTTGGAAGAACCAAAAAACAATTTCATATACTTATCAACCACGGTAGTCATCTAGCAACGATTTATAGCCCCAAAACCATAACAAAGACATACTTCATTGAACATATTTCCTATTGTACATATGATTTAATAAAATCCCTCTACTATTGAATTCATGGCATGTTAAAACTTTAACCTCAATCATATATGGAATTATTGATCAATATATCCAAACATGTCATCATGAACCATCTTTGGAGGCTATCGTATATTGTGACCAAAGATTTTGACTTTTGATATTTATAGTCATTCATCTAGGATCTTAGATCTAGTCAAATTTGAGCTAGTCAATGGATCTCATCTTGACTATCACTATTGTCGTATACGAACAATATATGAGCAAATTGACTTATTGCACATGACATAAGTAGTCTTGTATGTATACATTAAATGAAAAAATATGTATGTAAACTAGATCTAGTATGACATTTTAAGTCTAAGGATCAATGGTAATATAAAACAGTTCCCTAATTGTTATTCTATACTAATAACCTAATGACACGACTTTCATATCACTCACATTAATATTATCTTATAATATTCAATAGATACATTCAATATGTTTACTATGCAATGTTATTTCCTAGGAAACGTTACGTGAGTAAGAGACGTTTTAATTATTTAATCTTTTAAAGATCTATATCATGTGGACAATTAACATACATACAATTTCTTTTCCCTTCATGATCATTGCCTCACTCTTCAATACTTTATCACTAACCATACAGTCTTCATTAGGTAGTTTAATTTTTACTCTTTAAGCTATTATTGTAGGAATTAACCATAATCACTATACTATTTCACTTGTTATAAAATAATGTATGGCTCCAAAATTACTCAAAATATATGAAAAATTATAGAAAAGAAATTAATTAAAGACTAAAGATAGGCTAACCTTAACTAGATCACGTGCGATGGTGTAATCTCTAGCACTTGTACCCCTTACTTTCTGACTCTATTTTAAGTAGGATTATTATACAATTTCTCACCATGTCACATGGTTATCTATATCTAAAACATAAGCCTTATTCTATTAGACATTCTTCTTTATGTTATTTCTCACATTTATGACATACAAGAGTCACAATCTTCTTCTATTTCTTATTCCTCTTATAGCTTCTTGTTCTTATACTAGAAACTTCTTCTTTCTCGATCAAATCTATCCATTGCCTAAAAGTCAGAGTTCTAATTGAAATTACTTGATGCCACGGTTGGGGCTTATAGGATCATTAAAAGAGCAAACTCAAATAAAGCCTTAAGTCCCAAATAAAATAGTTATTTTTAGAAATTACAAAAATTTTGGCTCTATTGGTCTTTTTATGGTAATAAAACTCATTTCCCAATGTCCTATAGGCTATAAGCTTATAGCACTTATAATGATCCATAAGAAAAGTGATGGAGACTTTGCACCTTTTCAATCCTATACATGCCCATGTATACAACATGCATGGTTATACGTTTGTGTTTGGATAATGCACTTATGTATATTTTGTAAAACATGTATAACATCTTAATGTCTTAATCATCAACTAATTGCATGTACAGTCATGACCAAAGCATGCATGCTCGTGTGTTAATAGATTATTTAAATTAGATTTATTTTTGACTTGGTCAAACCCAATTTTATTCAAACACCAGGATTTAGTTAACTATCTAGATGCACACCCCTAACCCCAAGGGATGCACGATCATATGTCAAGGAATAATCCACCTTCTTGACTTTTGATCCAATCTGAATAGAACCAACCCCTATATGATGCCGCCCAATAATATAAACATAAAGACAATAATCATATGCCTTTAGAGCTAAATTAACTCTTATAATATGTAACTCACAAGCTCTTTACTAGCTTAATAGTATTTATATTGGATCAAACATAGATCATGAACGGTCTTTAACAAAAAATCATGATCGCCTAAATAGCAGAATATGAGTGAACATCTTTAAGTTTGATCAACTTAATAGTCAATGCATAATACGATCCCTTTATCACCTTGTTTCACGAGGCTGAGATCTATATTCATGTCTATCTTCTCGTGTAAACAAATGTCTAAATTGAAGATTAGATATGACACCAATCGATTCAACTTGATCATAAACTTATAAGCTTTGGGTAACTCAACTCAAACACTAATCTTATGCTCGGGTTGATGTATTCTTTGTTAATCTATTATAGCCTTTGTATTGATTATTATACAACTAATCATCCACCTATATAAAACCTCATTATGATGATACATTTGATGATATCAAATGATATTACTTTTTGCACAAGATAGTCTGCCTCAAGTCAAAAAATCATATGTACCTATCAAGTCATAAGGATTAATCCATAGACAGAAGAAGCACTATATATATAGAATCCTCATCATTGGGTCTGTCAAGTTAATCTGACCACCAATCATACACCCATATGTAAGATTAGGCTATAAGTAACTTGGTACGTGTAAACCACTGTTACCTTTTGATAGGATCCTCATACTATGATAATTCTTGTACCATCACCCATTCCCAAGTTTCATAATGATATTAAGATTATAAATAATTCTACAATAACCACCAATATGTGTTTGTGAAAAGCACGATCAATCATCTATTTTCATTTTCTTAGTACTTTCATACTAAGGGTATGTTATATGTTACAAAAAACAATATACCTAAAATACATCATATTATTAATATCAATGTATGATTAAAAATTATAATAATACACACAAAATCCAACCAATCTACATCAAACCCATGGCTATAGGACACTTACCCTAAAAGCCATTATAAAACCTATCTGTTAAGAGATTTACTTGACAAAGACCTTGAACCTCAAAGTGCTGCTTAACACATTTATTTTTATCTCTAGATCACACTTTCTACCATCATAAGTCCTTAATCTGCTACTTACTGATCACTCATGCTCGAAAACCTTGACGTTGATGCATACTTAACAATCCATAAATTGGATGTAATTGTATTTGTCCTATAACCTGTGTAATCTCTCTCACTACATATCCTTTTTGAAACTACAGTCATCGACAATACTACTATCAATTCAATTGTGTTTGCTAGTGTGCCACCTTAAGCCTCTCCTAGCATCTTTTGTACTATGTTATAGATATCAATAGTGTTCAGGCCTTGTGAAGTTAGGGTAGATGTCCTCGCATTCTCTACCTTGGGTGAGAAAATTACTATGGCATTTCTATTATGGCTTCTTGATCATCTCACCTTAATCATGTAAAACTCACAATTCATTATCTCATAAAAAAAAAAAAAACCACTTACAAGTAAAATAACTTACATATAGTTGTCGACCTACAAGAGCAGTCAGCATTGCATGAAGGACTTGACTTAATTTACTGTACACACATGCTTGGACATCTTTTGTTTCTAAAATCATGTTTTGACACCAACAATATAATACTCTTATCATATCCTAATTGTTACCATCTTAACCTAAATTATTCAAGGTTATGAATTGTGTATTTTAGTTGATGATAAAAATTTCATTAACAGTAGAAAGTACAAAATGTATACTCTTTGTGAGTGCATGTTATGTAAATAAAACTTAAATTAAAAGAAAATAGGAAAGCAAGTGCAAATTTATAGATTTTATGGTATTCACAAGTTAATATATTCTCTTGGAAATAAAATTTTCAATAAAAATTTATATTTTATTTCTGAAAAATATTTCAACTTTTCCAAAAAAAATTCTATTATTTTGATCAACCTGACTAATAAAGAGACATCATTGATACAGATGTTGGGCTTCAAAGTACTTTAATGGGTTGGGTCTCCTATGATGTCTACATTGAACTGAACAAGTTGAATACTGAAACCCCAACAAGTAACCTTATTAATGATTCTATCAACCCAAACTTTTATTTTATTTTGACAAAATAAACTCTGCCAAGTAATTTGGAATTACTTTCATTTGTTCGTAAATATTTTACAAAACTGCTTTCCATTCAAGTAATTTAGAGTATTTTTCAGTAAAATGGAATGGAGTCGTAAAAAGCTAACAAAACATTTCCGCAAAAGAAGGGCACGGCAATGGCTTATTATTAATGAAACAAAAGAAAGTGGGTCCAAAAGAACTAAACGTTTCCACAAAAGTTGAGCAGTGCATGGTTGCTGTAAATGATTGAAATGTTTGCCAGGCAGTGGGAAAATGCCAGAATAGAAACAAGCAACACCCTTAGATTATGTAGGGAAATGGAAATGGAGAAAAATAAATGAAGAATACATTTATCTGCTGCATATGTTACGTGTGGTAAACGCTCCCATACATCTTGTCTTACAAAACACCAACAACCAATGGGAGCATCCATTTGAGAAGATAAGGAAAAGAAAACGTGGCTCCTCTTCCACCATTATTCTTCCTATTCATATATGAAAATTATTCTCTGCTAAATCATGTAGCCATCTTTATTCTCTTTCAAATTGGTTAAATTAAATATATTTGTAGCATAATATTATTGAATTTAATTTAATGCATGCACGTTGACGCCAGAAGAATGAAAGCCCCATGCGAGAATCTTGCATTGAATTTGATAGAGAAATTTCGCAACTAGGTTTCCTCTATTTCATGGAACTCAAAACTTTGTTTCTCAAGAATGTTGTTAAAGTCATGCATCACCCTGCGAACGAGTTAAATGTTTTGAAAATACATACACAATTTATTATTCGTTCATGGAGAAGTTAAGGGTTGATGTAAAACTTTGAAAGATGTTACATTAAATGATTGAAAGAGTCGAAGAAGGAATGGAGCCCATAAAATTTTAAATATTTTGGTCAAGTGTAGCCATTATGGGTCCCTTTCCTTTCTTCCTTGTCTTCTACATTACTCTTTGGTATAATTGCTCTGCGTTCTTTAATTTCAAACAATTCCCATACTGTATGTATGCATGTATGTATGTATGTATGTATGTATGTATGCATATTATGGTGGGCTCATACATAAAATGATGCCTCATGCAAAATGCAAATCTCCAAAATAGTAAAAAGTTGTGATCTCAGACATCACCAGGCTTTGATAAAGAGCACTTTTAATATACAGTAGTTAGTGGAGGACATTTTCATCATAGTATCTCAAACTTATTTAGAAAAATATTTTATCTTATTTGTGTATTTATTGGTGAAGAACAACAGATGGCTGAACATAATCATCTAATGGACCTACCACTCTGCACTCTGCAAATTCAAAGTTTAAAAATTACACATTCGGGACCCCCAGTACAAATTTTGTCCCTATCAATAGCATTGCACAATTTATTGTCGTAAGTGTTGTACAAATTTATATACGAGTTGTATTACTAATTTGCAGCCATGCTATATTTTTATTGGTTGATTTTCCAGTAATTGTATAATAAAATATGATCTATTTGTCAAGAAATATTATTTAAAGCTATCAAAATAATAATTATGTACTTCAAAATATTTATTAGATTTTAAATAAATTATTTTATAATTCACAGAATAAACTCTTTTAAGGTATTAAAATTTAAAAATATCACTTTTATTATACAAATTAGATTAAATGATAAGGTGGCATTGATAGATAAAGAAAATAAAGTTTGGGTAAAACTTCCAATTGATTTTGTTAATCTCATAATACATAGTAATACAATCAGAATAGTGAAACAGAAAAAGAAAAAATAATCCTAACAAATAAGGAAAAACAAAAAGAGAAAGTTGTTTCATAACAGAAAAGAGTTATAAGCGAGAAGGGGTACAAAATAATTTGTACAGTAATACAAAATAATTGTTGCTATAAAGGTGGCATGATACACTGTATAATAATTGTTGTTGTAATGGTGGCATGATACACTGCATAATTTCCAACGTTTCTGACATCCCCCCCTCAAGTTGGAGCATGGATATTGCTAATGCCCAACTTGCCAAGGAGATGATGGAAAGTTGAATGCTCAAGAGCCTCTGTGAATAAGTCTGCAACTTGATTAGAGGAGCAAACACAAGAAGTGCAAAGTTCATTTTGAAGAATCCAATCACACACAAAATGACAATCTATCTTGATGTGCTTAGTGCATTCATGAAAAACAAGGTGGGTAGCAATGTGCAAAGCTGCTTGATTATCACAGTACAAAATCATTGGTTTAGATAAGGTCACTCATAAATCTTGTAAAAGAGAACAGACCTATAATAACTCACTGGTTGTATTTGCCATTGCTTGGTATTCGGTTTCAACAGAAGATCGAGAGACAATTGGTTGGTTTTTGTCTTCCAAGAAATGGGACTGTCCCCAAGGTAAACAATATAACCAGTAGTGGACCTTATAGTGGTCGGATAATTTGCCCAATCTAAATCATTGTAGACAATTAAATCAAGGCTACTAGAAGAGAAAAGAAAAATACCTTATCCTGGTAAAGCTTTTAGATAGCATTGTAGACAGAATGTAGCATTGAAATGAGGAACTCTAGGGTCTTGCATAAATTAACTAAGGACTTCAACCAAGAAGGTGATATTTAGTCGTGTAATTGTCAAATAAAAAAGGCAACCTACAAGACTTTGATACTGACTTGGATCAGAGACCTTATCACTTGAGGTTGCCTGTAGACCATGTTTGGTATCTATAAGAAAGGAAACAAGTTTCGCATCTAACAATCCAGCTTCATCAAAGAGGTCTAATGTATACTTTCATTGACTTAATGTGATGCTATTTTTGTTATGAGTAACTTCAATCCCTAGAAAGTACTTAAGTTGTCAAGGTTCTTTATACTAAAAGTGATATCAAGATGTTGTTTAACATGTTTAATGATAGTGAGTGCATTACCTATGATAATGACATCATCTACATACACAAGGATAGTTGTGAAGTTATTCCCATGAGCATGTGTAAAAAGAGAATTACCTACTACTGATTGTTTGAAGCCAAGAATTTGAAGACAATCAACAAATTTATTGTACCAATTACATGAGACTTGCTTAAGGCCATATAGAGACTTGCACAACCTGCATACTTTGTTATCTCCTGGCTTGGCAAAACCTTAAGGAATCTTCATGTAAACTTCTTTGAACAAATCTTCATGTAAAAAGGCATTATTGACATCCAATTGATAAAGATGCCAATGTCATATTGTTGCCACTGATAAAAGGCAGCGAAGGGTGGTAATCTTGGCCATTGGAGCAAAAGTATCATGATAGTCGATACCTTCCACTTAAGTAAAACCTTTGGCCACTAAATGTGCCTTGAAAGGTTTTATTGCACATCAGATTTATATTTGATTTTATAAACCCATTTTGAGTCAATGGCATGTTTACCTTCAAGTAAATCTTCCGAGGTCTAGGTATTTTTTTCTCCAAGGTATTGATTTCTCGTTGCATTGCTACTCACCACCTAGGGTCTTGTACAGTTTAATAAAAAGTTTTTGGCTCGGTATGGGAAGAAATTGAAGCAAGAAAAATCTTATAATTTGGGGATAAGTTGTTATAATGTAAAAATTGGGTGATCGGATAAGTCTTACTTGGGTTTGCCATGGATGGAGCATTTTAAGGTGGGATCAAGGATAATGGGAGAAAGTAATCAAAACCTATCAATTTGTATGACACATGTCTGGTGCGCCTTTGAAGAGGTGTTGGCATGGTTGTGGTGGGCTCTAGCTCATTTTCATGTTCATGTTTTGTGTGGCTCTTATGGAGGTTGAGTTGATGTAGAGATGGCATTATTCCAAGGTGAGTTTTTTAATTCTGGTTCATTGCCAAGTATGATGTTTTGATTAAGTGAAACAGTTTATATAGGTTGTGATGGTAAAGAAAAAAGTTATGGTTCAATAAATGACTCATATGAGGCACAATTTGGGTTATTAAGGTTAGTCTTGATCATCAACTCGAAGGAAAAAATTTTCTCATAAAATATGACATCTCTTAAGATAAAGGAAACGTTTTTTTCTTGAACATAAACTTTGTATCCCTTCTTATTGTGTGGATATCTAAGGAATATGCAACAATGTGCTTTAGGTGAAAATTTGTGTCTTGACTTGTTATGGCTATGGGCATAACAAAGTGAGCCAAAAACTCTCAGTCTCTCATAATTAAGAGTCTTTTTGAAAAGGACTTCATAAGGACTTTTATTTTTAAAGATTTATGTAGGCATGAGGTTGATAAGATGTACAGTAATAAGGACAAATTCCCCTCAAAACTTTATAGGTGAATGGACTTGAAATCGTAAGGCTCGGGCTACCTCAAGAATATGGTGGTGTTTACGCTCGACTCTTCCATTTTGTTGTGGTATTCCTATACAACTGGTTCAGTGGCTGACTCTATGTGTAAGCAAAAAATCCTTTAGGGTGAGAAATTCAATTCCATTGCCATTCCTTACAGCCTTTAAACTAATATGAAATTGTGTTTTAATAAGGTGATAAAACAGGAAAATAAGTTCACGAGTTTGACTTTTGTCTCGCATGAGAAAAACCTATGTACACCTAGAGTGATCATCCACAATAGTTAAAAAATAACGTGCTCCACTTATTGAAGGGACTAAATAAGGACCCTAAACATTCACATGTATAAGATCAAAAATTGAACCACAACATGCATTATTAAAAAAGAAAGAAGAACAAGTTTGTTTTGCTTTATGACAAGTATCACAAATATCAAAAAAATTGTTTTGAAGTGAAATGCTCGGAACAAATTGAAACTTATTGATAGGTGATGCCTAAGGCACATGTGCCATAAAGTTGCATCGGTTTTACTAATACTTTATCCGATTACTGAAACATCAATCTCTAACTAGTACACCCCATCTTGAAGTTTACCTTGTATAATTGGCAGCCTCGTACGAAGGTTCTAAAAAACACATAAATCAGAAAAAAAAAAAAAAAAAGTTATTGACCAACCCAAGCCACACATGGTTTTTGCAACAGATAATAAATTACATTTGAACTGAGGGATAACCATGACATTTTTTAGTTTCATAAAGGGGGAGATTTCCTTTTCACCAATATGGGACACACGTAGCATTGAACCATCGGGTATTTTGACAAGTTTGCAAGGTTTATTAATTTTAATTTGGTTCAGAAAGTCACTATTACTTGTGATGTGGTTTGAAGCCCCACTGTCAATAACCTAAGTCTCACCATGTGTGAAAGAATTACCCGTAAAATTTGATGTTAAATCATTACCCTTTGATGGTTTTTGTTCCAATCCTATATCTGGCAACTTGAGGAGTTTTGTGTACTATTCAATATCTAGGACTATGATATGAGACTGTCCCTTATCCTAAACACGTGTTGTGTCCTTATGTTACACATTTGTTGAATTTCACTAGTCAAGTCGTTCTCTATTGTATCCAAAAACTTGTCCTCCAGTTTGATGATTTTGCCTTTAGTTTGGGGGATAACCAATAACCTCAAAGCACTCTTTATTGGTACATCTTAATTTGCCACAATATTCATACTTTTTGTGCACTCGGTTGTCAATAATCTGCTACTTTCTACCACGTCCCTTGCATGTTCCTTTATGTTTAGAATTGATAGAATAGGCAACTCTTTTTACTATTAAGCCACCTATAACCTTTTGGAGTGAGAGCTATTGCTTCTCTTGGAGTACAAGAGAGAAGAGTTTGATGAATGAGGGTGTCAATTCTAGGGAAAGGATTTGTGACCTTAACTTATCAAAAGAGTCGCTCAGCCCAAGGAGAAACCAGTGGCTCTTCTCAGTGTCTCTCAATCTTCAATACTCCATGGTGGCTTCACACTTGTAATTAGGCAGTGTCGTGCAGGCTTTTAATTCTTGCTAGAGAGTTTTAAATTTGATGTAACACTAAGTAATGCTTTGGCCTTCTTCATGGGATAGATTCAAAAATTCCTTTTTTTATTTTGTATAGTCTAGGGGCATTACTTTAGCCATACCTCTTACAAAGTTCCTTCCAAATTTCATGGGTAGTGTCTGCACAACTAAAGTTGTCTTAGATCTCATTTGAAAAAGAATTTCATATCTAGGCCTTCACTATAGAGTCATTCTTCTTCCATATGTGGAAGTTTTTGTCTCCTCCTTCATGTTTCCTTAAGGAGCCATCAATCAAACCTCCTTTACTCTTTGCAAAAATGGTAGTTTTCATCAAGTTTTTCCATACGGCAAAGTTCTCTCCTGCAAAGAGGTTCAAGACAAAAATAAGTCCTAGGTGATATGAATGATACATCACATATGGATCTAAGGTATCAATGAAGGTTTCTCCTTCTTTGGCTTCAGGTGTTGACATTGCTCTGATACCATAAAGAAAATAAAGTTTGGGTAAAACTTTCAATTGATTTTGTTAATCTCATAATACATATTAATACAATTAGTATAGTGAAATAGAAGAGGCAAAAATAATCCTAACAAGCTAAGGAAAAACAAAAAGAGAAAATTGCTTCATAACATAAAAGAGTTATGAGCTAAAAGGGGTATAAAATAATTTGTACAGTAATACAAAATATTGTTGTTGTAAAGTTGGCACAATACACTGCATAATAATTGTTGTAATGGTGGCATGATACACTACATAATTTCCAACGTTTCTAACGATAGAAATAGGTTTCTATATACATTAAAAAGTTTAGGCCAAATGATTATTTTCTACTTAAGATTTGATAAAGTGATAAATTTTTATCTTTTAAATTTGAAAATACCAAACTCTCCTACATTTATGAGCATATTTTATTAAACTTGTTATAAAATCATGAAAAAACAAAGATGCCTTTACACTAAATAGCACTTTACTACTAAAATTTTATTAAATATTTGTTTATTCTAATTTATATTAATTTCAACTTAAAATAATTAAAAAAAATTATCTGTACAAATAAATAGGGCGTTAATAATGTATAAATTGCATGTTTAGATATAAACTATAATTTTAAAAAATTTTAAAGGTGCAAACAAAACTTTTAATGGTTTCTTCTAAATTTTTTAAAAAAAAAAATTGTTGTTTTTAAATTTTTAAATTTTAATATACCTCTAAATGTTTTAAAAAATGATAATTATACTTCTAAAGAATATAATAAATTATAAATATAAATATTATATTATAAACAATAAAGGTTATAACATATTTTTAAAATATATGAAATAAATATAATAATATTTAAAATAGGATAAAGAAAATGTTTGTCTATCTCCTATAGGCTTTTAAAAATAATATTTATATTTCAAATATGTTTTTGTTATAATATTTAATGAAAATAATTTAAATACTTTTTAATGGTTAAAAATTTAGTTTTTTTTCATCTTTAATAAATAGGAATCTATTGTTTTATTTATCATTTTATTGCGTGAATTTATGATTTTATTAAATTTTGCATGAGGTATAGTCACTTGCCAAAACTTATTGGAAAATGGAAGTGGGGTTGCTAGCATGGATAAACCATATGATAATGTGATATTAGGATGAATTATGGATTGGTTAAATCAATCAAATCAGAATTGAACAAACTCATATAACAAAATTATATAAAGTTGCAGCCAACTTTTTAACGCTCCAACATGAACTTGACCCCCCACCAGCACATGATTTATTGGATTCATTCGCAATATTAAACTCTACATAAATCCCTCCATAATTATCGATTTACGAACCTTAATTATCCAATTAATTTAAACCCAATTTAGGATTTGATATTCAACTTCTAAAATCATATTACATTTTGTGATTAATTTCCAAAAATAGGTGGCCTTTTTGTAATTATGTCTCAAATCTATCTAACAAAAATGGGGAGGGCGTTGCCAGCGAGTAAAAATTTCTTATTCTTTCTCGTTTACAGAGGAATGTTTTTGGGGATTATAAATATTTTAATTTTTTAAAGAAAGAGACAAGTGATGAAAAGAAGGAACTGAATTTTTACTGTTTATTATTATGCATAGAGAAAGTATCTGAACATCCAAAAAACTGAAGTAAAACTAAGGACTAAAAGAGATGGAACTCGAAATGCTCCAAAACAGTGTTGCCAAAATATATTGCCCATTACTTCACAGCCTGTAAGAGTTCTTCTAACTCTGCTGGAACCCGACAATTCAAGATAATTCCAAGCTTCCCATGTGAGATTTATTTTTCTTCCATCAAAGCTAGTCTCACTTTGTTCTTCCCTTCAAATTTTTCTCCGCTGCGGCTTCTGATATCGAACCACTTTCGTCAGAAAGAAATTTGGCCAAATTTAGTGGGATTTTGTTTCTCATCATCATGTGGGAGTCAGAGAATGAATCTCTTGGTGGCAGAGATTATGGTAATGGAGTGCCTAGCTCCAGTAAACATAGTGTCAAAACTGCTGGATTTGAGCTCAGAGCCCAATCTTGGTAAAATTTTAATGCTAGTTGATTATGGATCGTTTGTTTATTACAATTTCAGAAGTGTTTTTTTTTTTTTTTAAACAAACCTGTTTTGCATATAGGCATGTTGCTGCTGATATTCCAAGTGACTTTCTTGTTCAAATTGGAGACATTAATTTTCACTTGCACAAGGTAGCTCTATGTTCTTATTTTCATATGTTAAAATTTCCCTTGTTTAAGTTTCCTAATTCGGAATTTTACTGAATTTATTTTCTTTTCTCTTGTGTACTTGTGAAAGTGTCCTCTGCTTTCTAGAAGTGGAAAGATGAACAGACTGATATACGAATCTCATGACCCGGACATTAACAAGATAGCCTTGGACGATCTTCCGGGAGGGCCGGAGGCATTCGAGCTAGCTGCGAAATTCTGCTATGGGATTGCAGTTGATCTAACAGCAGCCAATATATCCGGCCTAAGATGTGCTTCAGAGTATCTTGAGATGACAGAGGACTTAGAAGAAGGCAATCTTATCTTCAAAACAGAAGCCTTTCTTAGTTATGTAGTTTTGTCGTCTTGGAGAGACTCTATAATCGTATTGAAGAGCTGCGAAAAGCTCTCCCCGTGGGCAGAAAATCTTCAAATCGTGCGAAGATGTAGCGAGTCTATAGCTTGGAAAGCTTGCGCTAATCCAAAGGGAATAAAGTGGGCGTACACTGGGAACCCAAAAATTTCTGGCCCAAAATGGAATGATTTGAAGGATTCAAGTCCAAGTAAGAACCAACCTGTGCCTCCTGATTGGTGGTTTGAGGACGTTTCGATTCTTAGAATTGATCACTTTGTTAGGGTTATAACAGCCATCAAAGTAAAGGGGATGAGATTTGAATCGATTGGAGCAGCTATTATGCATTATGCAACGAAGTGGCTTCCCGGTTTGATAAGAGAGAGTTCTGGAGCTGGAGATGAAATAAGCAGCTGCAGTGCTAGTAACAGTAACAGTAATAGTAGTTGTAGTAGCAGTTGGAAAGGTGGACTTCATATGATCGTGGTGGGGACTAAAGAGGATCCTCCAACCGTTCAGGCCAAAGATCAACGAATGATCATCGAGAGCCTCATCAGCATAATTCCGCCGCAGAAAGACAGTGTGTCATGCAGCTTCCTACTGAGGCTTTTGAGAATGGCGAACATGTTAAAAGTAGCGCCTGCATTGGTTAATGAATTGGAGAAACGAGTGGGGATGCAGTTCGAGCAGGCTACGTTGGCTGATCTTCTTATTCCTACTTACAATAAAGGCGAAACTTTATATGATGTGGATCTTGTGCAGAGGCTTTTGGAGCATTTTCTTATTCAAGAACAGACTGAAAGTTCAAGTCCTGGTCGGCAGCCTTTATCAGATAAACACATTTATGATGGAACTCAAAGGGTTAGTAGCACAAGTGCTAAGACGAGAGTGGCAAGGCTTGTAGACAGTTATCTCACTGAAGTGGCCAAAGATAGAAACCTATCTTTGACAAAATTTCAGGTTTTAGCTGAAGCTTTACCTGAATCTGCAAGGACCTGTGACGATGGACTTTATAGGGCAGTTGATTCCTATCTCAAGGTAAATCCTAATTGTTCTCCTGTATTTTTCCTTCATATAATGCTATTCAATGTCCATCTTTTAGGAGTAAAAAAATTTCTTAATCTTTTCTGCATGATTGAAGTTATGTATGTGTCTGTGTTATATTCATGTATGAATGTATGAATTGATGAAATAATCAGAAAAATAGCTTCAGTAACATTAAACATGTTTATCATTGTTTTGAAAACAATGCTATCGTTAGTACAAATTGCCAAGTATGGAGTCATTAAACCTTTCTGAGACTGAATTCTAATCTTCTTAACAAATTAACAGGCTCATCCAACACTATCTGAGCATGAAAGGAAGCGGCTCTGTCGAGTGATGGATTGCCAGAAACTGTCGATTGATGCATGTATGCATGCTGCACGAAATGAAAGACTCCCTCTAAGAGTTGTGGTACAAGTCCTTTTCTCTGAACAAGTAAAGATAAGCAATGCAATAGCAAACAATTCACTGAAAGAAGCCGGCGAAAGTCCATACCAGCCCTTGATATCAAACAGGAAAACACTACTTGAAGGGACACCACAGTCATTCCAAGAAGGATGGGCGGCCGCAAAGAAGGATATTAATACACTCCAATTTGAGCTGGAAAGTGTAAAGGCGAAGTACCTTGAGCTCCAAAATGACATGGAGAATCTGCAGAGGCAGTTTGATAAGATATCAAAGCAGAAACAAACATCAGCGTGGAGCAGTGGTTGGAAGAAATTGAGCAAACTCACCAAGATGACACCATTAGAAAACCAGGACATTCCACCCCATGTTCAAATTTCTGCAGACCAGACTAGAAAGACACCTAGAAGATGGAGAAATTCAATCTCTTGATTTCGAAGGAATACCACTCTATATCTATGCAGTGTTATATTGTTCATTTTTGTTTTGCTATTATGACTCACACAGAACTCTCTCTCTGTGCTTTTCTTTTCCTTTTAATTTATAATTTTTTTTCTGGGAAAATGCAGGGTTCTTTATAGAAATTACTTTCAAAATTATAAAAAGAGAAGTAGGTCAATTTGTTAGCAAAATGTTGGTCTGTTGATTTCTGAGTTTAGTTTGTTGCAATTCTCATTTCATGTAATTTGGTTTTTAGAGGAAGCAAGTGTGATATTATTTATTGATAAATGTAAAACTGTTTCGTTAATAAAAGAACTGATCTTTTTCCAAACTTTGAGACATTTTGGAGTGAGCCAAGGAGTCTTGTTAGGTGAACTTTTTCCAAAATTTCACACAAAATGCAGTCAAGTGTTGGCCCATGTTCCCTATGTGAGTAAATCAATGTCATTACTCAAGCTAATTTTTGCCTTAAAAGCGCATAAGCAAATACCAGTTCCTTTATCATCAACTTTACAATAATGTTGGGTAAGAAAACTTCTGTCAACCACATAATTGACAAACTGCTATGCATGCTTCTAAGAAGTTAGTATTTTATAACTTCAATTAAACTAAATTCTTATCCATATTCCTTGAAGTTCCATTACAAGCTGGGAGATGGGCGTTTTGATTATTGGATTCTACAGAGGTCATAATTAGAAATTCATTATTATAGTTTAAATTGATTAGAAAGAAACAAAAATAAAAAGATATTGTATATTCAAATATGATGTCTTATGACGTGAAATGTCAACATCAATATCTAAATATATCAAAGATTCTTTAATAATGTTTGTTCGCATATAATACAAATGTGCATGATAATATGATATATCAATATTTGGGTTTTTTTTTTTATTATTAATGCGATAGAAAATATACATCATAAACTATAACTTAATACAAGAAAATAACGATAAAAATTAGTATTTTTAAGGTATTTTAGTTTTTTGTTTTAAATTTAACGTTTATTGATATATTATAGTATAAATTTGGTAAAATGTATTCTCATTTTCTCTTCATAATCTTGTATTTATAAAACAAAAAGAAATACTTAATGTATAATTACATGTTCAAAATTAAGAACAATGAATTTAAACACTTAAAATGACAATAATTAATCACATTAACATGAGATAATTTTGTATTTTTGAAATGATAAATATAAAGTTAAAAATAGATAAAAGAGTTTTTACCTATTTTAGATTAATCCACGTATATATAACGTGTCTAATTATTAATAATGTAATTAATTGTTTTCTCAACATCGTCTCTCATATATATATATATATATAAGTCTAATAATTTAATAATTACACATCTCAATTTCTATCTTTTCAAGTGGTATGGGCTTTTTCTAGTGATGTGTGTATCAAAATTATTGTTATTTTTCAGGACAATATGAATGTCAAAATTTCTTAGGTAGAATAAACAAGAGCCAAGTTTGCTCTTAAATTAATTAGTCTTGATTCAATGTGTCATTAGCTTCAAGGCTGGCACCCCGAAGGACTCTTCTTCGCTCCTATCTTCTCAAGCCCCAATACACTTTTACGATCACCCATCACAATTATATTTACTGTCAGGACCACATATTAATTATGTTCATGCTTTAAATTCAAGGTCTCTACAGAAATTTATACAATAAAATATAAGTGCAATTGAGTATTCAGATAAAACTTTATTATTTATTTAATAATATCTCACACTGTAAATAATTTTAGCATTGGATCGTTTTAAGTTTCCGTATTTTTTGTATCATAAAACATTATTCAATAATTTCTTGGATCATGTCGAATGTTACATGTCATTCGTCTAAAATTTAAATACAATGATTAGATATTTTAAAATATTATGCAAATTTAAACTTCAAAAAACATCCAAATCAGTCAAAGTGGTCGGCTGACGACTTTATTTTTATCAGTATTCAAACGCGAACTCTGGCATGTCAGGAATCAGAGGCTGAGTTTTGCACACATGGACGTTCCGTTGACCTGAGCAGATCCCAATCACCAAAATTGATAGGCGGGCTTGGTTGGGTCCAGGCTAAATTAAGATGGACTTTGTGCCACGGGACGTGCTATGCTAGATTCGGTTAAACGAGCTTGTCTCAATATTAAAGTTTAGAGTACGACCAATAACGCTTTGGATTTTGATTTTGTGAGCTTTTTAATGGGTAGACTTAAGTAAACGCAAATGGGTTTATCAAAAAATAATTTTTATGTATATATTATAATTTTTTTTGTTATAAATTTTGCAAGTTGTGTCGAGTTTACTTTAAAAAAATAAGTTTTAATATGATTTGTAATTTTATAGATTGCACCTTCTTTTGATTAAGCCTTTTTAATCTCATCAATTGGTATAATCTTTTTCAATAATTAATATTGACCCAAATTGGTATATTGTTTATTGTTGATTTCACAATTGTTAATGGTAAAAAATGGATTGGAGACGTAATTTAAGATCAGCTCAAGTTCGATAAGTTTTAATTTGCATTATGCTAACTCTATTCAATATGCAAGTTTACAACTCAACTTTAGTTCAAATCCTACTTTTTTGCATACACAAGTTGGGCATTACTCGAAATTAACTTAGCTAAGATTAAAATCCAAACAATGTTAAGTATATATGAATATTCATTCAGCAATGAGTTTATTCTTGTAATTTCTGTAAAATTGACTAATGTCCACAACATAAGCACAAATTACGTACACCCGCATTGAACATTCAACAAAGTATATTATCTTTTAAGAGAAATCTCATGCATGTGGAAATCTATGGAGTGTCAGGTATCAAATATTCAAGTATGAGTTAGAGTAAAGACGAATTTATTTGAACTAAATAAATACAACAACAAAGTAGAGAAAAATAAAAAACACATTAATTTACGTAGTTCAGCATAAGCCTACGTCTACGAGCAGTGGAAGATAATAAAATCTAATAATAAAATTGAAGAGTATAAATTATATGTAGAGATTTAACACTCAAACCTTGAATTCAAATACACCCAATGAATTTTCCCCTTAATAATCTAGTAAGACAAAATTAATTAATTATTATAAATCAAATTTATTGCAAATCAGAAAGAATTATAAACTCTCTGAACTACACTTTAAATCTCTCTCACTTACTCAATTATTTGGCCAAATAATTATATTTATATGTACATATTATAAAAGCAAAAAGGAAAATCAAATACTAATAGGAAAATGATTTAATCAAATTCTAATAGGAAAATGATTTGTCTTCGTTAGGTCAAATATTTGGGTCAATTTCTTTAGCTTTATTTAGTTACTAAATTCAAGGATAATTAATAAATTTTTACCTTGACTTGAATCTTATGCAAAATTAGTATATTTCACTCCATCTTTTCCACTAAACATGAAAAAAGTCAACTAAGTCCAAATAATGCTTGAACTTGCCCATTGGAAGAGGTTTAGTCATCATGTCAGTCGGATTATCTATAGTACCAACTTTCTTCACAGTAATGTTAGCATATGAAAAGATATCACGAATAAAATAGTACTTCACATCAATGTGCTTTAACCTCTCATGAAACATATGATACTATGTCAAGTGAATAATACTTTAACTATCACAATGTATAATAGTTACCTATTGATCTGAACAAAGCTCACAAAATAAACCTCTATACCAAATAGCCTCCTTTATAGCCTCAACAGTTGCCACGTACTCAACTTCTATAGTGAATAATGCAACTATAAACTGTACAATAGTTTATAACTAATAACACTATCACCAAGAACAAACACAAAGCCAGTAATGGATCCCCTTCTATAAAGATCGCTTGTATAGTCTGAATCAACATAGCTAACCATATCACCTTTACTACTCTCAAACTCTAAACAAGAATTAGTAGTACCCCACAAGTATCTCAAAATCCTTTCCAAAGTTTGCCAATATTCTTTACCAAGATTGGACATGTATTCACCACCAACACTAATTGTATGTGAAATGTTAAAAGAGTGTAAACCATAGCATACATGACACTTCCAACTACACTAGAGTAAGAAACATGCGACATGTACTCAATATATATATATATATATATATATATATATATATATATATATATATATATATATATATATTGTAGTGAAAAAGCTACAAAGAGTCTAAAATGGGCAGCAAGTAGAGTACTTATAGATTTAGCATTTTTTATTACAAAGTCCTTCAAGACTTTTCGATAAAACTCTTTTAAGTTAGATACAATTTACTTATAGTTCTATCTCTCTGAATCTCCATACCTAATATCTTCTTAGTTACTCATAAACTTTCATCCCAAATTCACTATTCAATTCTGCTTTCAACCTATTGATCTCAAATATATTTTTGATAGTAATAAGCATATGTAATAACAAACAAATGAATGAACCATCATCAAGTTTTTAAAAGTACATATAACTATCACACTGCCTTCATAAATAGTCATGTCCAACCATAAAAGAATCAAATTGTTTATACCACCATTGAGGAGATTGTTTTAAACCATATGATGATTTATTCAATTAGCAAACATAGTCTTTCTTACCTTTAATCTTTAAATTCTTAGGTTGTTGCAAGTAAATTTTCTCTTCAAGCTTACTATGCACAGAAATAGTTTTAACATCCAATTTTTCTAACTTCAAATCACATATAGCAACTAATGCAAGCAAGACACAAAAATAGAGCTATGTTTAATAACAAGGGAGAAAACATCATTACAATCAATTCCACGAACCTGACTATAACCCTTTACAACTAATCGAGTCTTGTATCTAACATCTTTAATACCTAGAATGGCTCTTTCTTCTTAAGGACCCATTTGCAACCAACAATCTTCTTATCTTTAGGCAATTTGACTAATTCCTAAGTCTTATTCTTTGGAGAGACTCTATTTCTTCTTGCATAACAACTAACCACTTAGTTGAATTATCACAAGAAATAGCCTTTGAATATGTGGAAGTTTAACCAACATCATTTGTTTCTCATGCCACAACCAATGCAATACTACATAATCTATATCTGCTAATGTCTAAGGTATTTTCTTCTCTCTAATCAAAATGTGATAACCTTAAGCTCATATTTTGATGTTTAAATGCTCACAATTCCACCAAAAAATCTAGCCTAAAATATCCACCAATATCATGCATTTTTATGCAATAAATCACCCTAAAGTCAACTAAATTCATGCTCCACTATATTCATTCTCCATCACATTATCAAACCATAATAAATACTTTCATATATGCAACATCAATCAACACACAACCAAGTAAGGAAGGTAAAAGTACTAAAGTTCAAAACACGAGTCAAATAATTTTAACGCACTTGGATAAAAATTATTAGAAATGTAAGAATCAAGCCCAAAGTACTTCTCTACCAATTTAACTCAAAAACCACTACCAAATTTGCCTTGTTCAAATTTGGATTTTAGATAAAGATTGCAAGAAAATGAACCTTAAGTATAGAGGAAAATTCCATAAACATGAGGGTGAATCAACAGTAAAGGAAATTAGAGGTCAGTTTAAAAGATTCTCTCTACTCACTTGAATCTAATTCTACCACCTAGATTCTTTCACCACTAACCTCCTATAGCTAGAAAGATTGGATAAAGGAAATATAAATTCACATGAGCCAAAAAAAAACTCTCTCATTTTCATTTTATCAAAAGCTGATTATAAATGAGTTAAAATTTTCTTTTATAGGCATTACAAACTATAGTTAAGACAACTAACCTTAGTTATTTAAAACTATATTACAAATTATAAAAATAACTAAAATAAAATGAATAATTTGGCCAAGTACTAAAATATCCCTTAGTCTAAGTACAACTCATAATTGAAAATAAAACATATATAAAATATTAAATGGCTTGCTTGCATTTTTTTTTTGTCTTTACACTATCTTCCCTTGAAATGAAAGGCCTTTGCATTTGATCTTTAACTTGACGAATTGGTCCTTGAATTGAGAGTTATTTGGACCTAAATAATGTTAAATGACCCAAGGAATTCATTACAAATTGATTGGAAAAGGTTCGAGTGAAGTGAGCATACCTGGGAACTATGGAAATGCATGAGAGAATTAATGAATCTAGATGGTAGGGCTGTGATGGGCATTTGGGTGTTACAGTGCCATGAAAAAGCTTCTTATATAGAAGTTAGGTATTGTGACATGCTTGAAAGTCAAAATAACTGTCTTGTCTCTTCTAGCTCCATTCTTGTTCGTTTTTTTACTTGATTCAACTCTCATTTTTATTGTTAGCTTTGTATAAAGCCCCTTGATGGATTTAGACTCTTTGGATTGTCATTATTGATGGTTGGAAGTGTGAAACACAATTTGAATGTATTTCTTGAATTGGTTATTGTACATCTTAGCTTGTATAAAAATCACTCTTCCCTTTTCTTCCTCTTCTTGTGTTTTCTCTCTCGAGGTTGCTTGGCATTATAGTTTCCTCTTCCCTTGAATTTATTATGCAACCATTTCATAATTTTGGACTTTTTGGGATATGTAGCATCCCAGGTTAGAAAAACCCTTAGGGGTAGAGTTTTAGGGTTAGAAATAGAATTCAAAAATAGATTGGGAGTTTAGAAGAGTTCAGGGGTGAGTTAGTAGTTTTTTCAGAGCTGTATGGTCTTCGTATGATTTCTTTAGGGAGGTTTCAATCATGCGAAGCATGTAAAACAAATTTCCTTCATTCTCCCTGGTGCACTCCCATGCATCTTTCCCTACACGCTTGTGCAGGTGGGTAGAAAAGGAGAGAGACGAGAGTTTAATGCATTTTCTCACCCATTTTCAGTCAAATCTCTTCTTTGTTTCAGCAGTTCCCAGCCCTAGGCGTGAGATCCAACTTCCAGCAGCTTCTAATCCAGTAAGAGATCCGAGAGATTAACTTGAGTTAGAATCTCCAGCAGCCATGTCGAGAGGTAAGTGTTTCTTACTCTCTCCTCACGTTCCCAGCTTGTTTGTGATGCTTGGAAACATTTGTCGGCGTTTCCAGTATATTATGACATGTGTGTATGTTTGTATGATACTATGATAATGGTATGAGGATTTGTGTGATGATTTTCCATCCAAAATGCATGCTTGTTTCAGTTATGTGTGTGTTAGTGAGAGAAATCTCATATTTGCATGATATTGGATGAAGGATGAAATTGATGATGAAAATATGTATATTGAAGTGCCTTGGATGTTTGATTTCAGTTAATTTGAGTTTGGATAAATTTTGGCTTGGTTTCCTGTAGTTTCAACTGAGCCATGTCTGAGCAGGACAAGACGCACGACCGTGTGCCCGTAAGAGCACGCCCGTGTGCCCTTGTTTCTGTAAGGACACGGCCGTGTGCACGAAGTGCACACAGTCTGAATTACAGGGACACGACCATGTGTCCTGAGGGACACGATCGTGTGTCCCTTGTTTGCATGAAATACTCCCAGATTCTAGAACCTTCACGCCCAGTCGCACGACCAACACACGGTCCCGTGTGTCGGGGCACACGCCCGTGTGCCCTTGGCCATCACGGCTATGTGTGCACATGCACGACCATGTGTTTTCTTTGCACGATCGTGTGTTTTCTTTGCACGGCCGTGTGTCAGCTAGATTTCACAGAAAATGCAAAAAATGAACTTTAAAGGCTTGATAATCCATCCAGGGGCTAACAATCACCAGATAACCCAGTATTCAGATAAGAAATATAGCATATGTATATCATGACACAACATGTAGTCTGGAAGAGGATCTAGGAATCCAAATTTAGTAGTTTTCAATATTCAAAACCCAATATATGGGTTACAGTTTTAGGTGAACTCGAAGGGGCATCTATGGGACTCAGCTTTCTGACACCAGTCAGACTGCTCAGCAGCATTACATTTCAGCTTTCTAGCCAGTAGCTAGAATGTTCAGCCCACTTGGCCAGGATGTCGAATCCCTGTATTCATCAGCCTGATCAGTACAGCAGATACCTTCAGGTACATATAGATTATTCAGATGCATGCATCATCAGTTAGTTCAGTTTCCAGTTTTGCATGACATGACATTACAGAATGACATGCATTAATAATGAAATACAGAATTTAGTAATCATTCAGATAAATCAGTTTCAGTGCCAGCAAGCGATTAGATACATGAATAGGGTCGAGGCCAGGTATGTATGCTTGAGTGTTACTTGCTTGGGTCGAGGAAAGTAAGGAATGCTTACTGGGTGATCTTTATCACTCATCCCTTTCCTTCTTCCTTCCTTTTCAGGTCAGTTGGTTGCTGGCGAGGAGCGGGTGGATTGAGGCTTGCGAGAGGGGACCCCACACACACCCTTTCAGCATGTATATGTATTTTTCTTTTAGTTTTTGGACCTGTGAGGTCTTGTATGTAAATGTACATGTTCGGAACCATGTAAAGAACGGGGTATTAATGAAAAAGCCATCACGGGCTCATTGTATATTCACATTTTAGTTTCTGTCTCAGCTTCTGCTTATGTAATCAGTAGCAGTAGTTTTATTTTTGTAGGATTCCCGTCGCGGGTACCCAAATTCCAGTTTAATAAATAAAAGAACAGTATTTTTCAGCAGCAAGGGTACTCGTGGTGGCGGGTCCTACAAGATACCATTCAAAAGGGTTGCGAAGCTTGATCTTTTCTTGAAGGTTTGGCTTGGTTTTTCTCATTTTCTTCTCGTTGATTTAAGGTTTTTTATTGAAGTTTCCGTAACTCTCTCAATTTATTTCTATCTTAAAAACATTCTAGAAAACAATTGAGTTCCTTTCTTTGATCTTCATCTCTAGCATTTCCATACAGACATTTTTGTGTTGTCATACCCTTGGTCAAAAAACAAGAGACATTCTCATTTTGAGTTAGAGTGGAAATGCCTTCAAAAGTGAACAAGTTTCCTCTAAACACCCTTTAATCATAATATGTATATTATATTCTAATAATTTGTTCTTGTGACAATATATGGGTGAATATTATATATTGAATTTTTGAAATTATATTTCCTTTGTGCATTGATGTTTTGACATCATATATGTTTTCCAACATATGATACCTTGCTAGGGGTTACTCTTGGTCTATGAATATAAAGTAGATTAATTGTAGATTAATCATAATTCAATTCACCTTAACATGATATAGAATCTATAAGTCATACATAATGAGAGATTGATTGCCAAGATTAAAAAATTTTGAGTTTATTACATATATAGTGAATTACATTTGTAAGCAGTGATTTTGATTTCTATCATTAAGCAATTTGAGTCCAACCCTTTTAGGATGGATTCAAGACACATTTAGACCTAAGTGAAAGGAATAAAAAATTGAGAGACCAAACGGTAATAACCCAAAAGTTAAGGGACTAAAATAACATTCATAAGTTTGACCTAATGTTAACTAGAATGAATTGTTTCATATAAATTAAACCTTTTCTCCAGTTTGTTTGTGACTTCTTGCCACCTCTGTATGAATGAGTAAGAGTCTCGCTATCTTGTGGGGATTTTTAGAAGGATTCGTCCCAAAGATCAAAGTGGTAGAGTTTGCAAACAAAGTTATATTTATTAACCTTATATGATTTATCTGTTTTGATTGTTGTCTTTGATTCTAGGTCATTAGGGGTCATAAAAATTTTTTGTTTTTGCCTTATTTCATTACAATATTTTTGTTTTTAGGCTTAAAAGATCCTTTTAGCACTAGTGTCTCTATTCAATTTATAGGTTACTAGATTCACCTTTTGTCTAAGTTCAATTTACATGATACATTATAATTTAATCAAGAAACTACTTAATATCGATAACTTTGTTGAAAGTAGGAAGGTCTATCTTTATTCTTCATAAGATTTTTCATCAAACTTAGGTAAGAGTTATGAATTATATTGTCCCCTTTAATTTGCATAGACTTAGGGAGTACAAAGGTTATCTATTGTGGACTAAGGGTGGCCCTTATTGTTTAAGAGGTTGGAATATTAACTTTTAGTCCCCTCATCTGCTTACTCAAATTAGCAACAAGTCTAGTTAATGTTTCCACTTGTTGCTCCAAGCAAGCATATCTATCTTCTTGATCTTCTCTTGCCTTGTTGTATCAAGATGAGGCTCTAGTACCACCTTACATACTGAAGCATGATATTGTTCATAAGGTCGTAGGGTTGTTGATATAATTCAAAAAGATGAAAAAGGATAACAAAAAATGCAAAATAATTGGAAGCAAAGCAATTCTTCAATGAACTAAAAAGATCGAAATTTATTGATCAATAGTTTGGAATGAACATTACAAAGACTCAAAGCCTTTTTTAAAGGTTGAATACTTTAATTAGAAAACAAACACTATAGGATAACTACTAAAAGGAACAATAATCTCATTAGAAGTAGGAAATCTACTTCTATGAAACTTAGACTTGAAGAAACCAACTTTATTAAGACATGGACTCTCTTAAACAAAAAATAATTCTAATTTAACTTGAAATAAGGACTTCGTACATTTCGTGACTTCTCATATAGAGTAGGAAACAAGAATTCCTATACAACAAAAAAGTTTTCCATAAAAAACATATGACTGAAAATATGCCCTAATAAGGCCACCATGTGCCTTGGCAAGAGCTCCTAGGTTCAACCTTCATTAGACTAAATTTTGGATACATTACAATGAGAATCTTGTGTGTTGAGACAAGTGGTTTATATCCCCGAACTTGCCTTGTTCATTTTTTGTGCAATCTTGTACTTGTCTAAGTTATTCCTTTAGTTGAATGAGACTAAATCCTCTATCAAGTTACATTATTGAAAGTTTACAAAATCACATATTACCCTTATGTAAATTCCAAATAAGTCTAAAAATTTAGAAAATCCCCATTAATTGCATATGATTGTTTTTAAGGTGTGTTTGGTTTGAGGAATTTTCTATCATGAAAAATGAAAGATTATCAAAGATAGATTACCTTAAAAATTAATAGATATAAAATAATAATGTATTTAGGTAAATTGGTATATATAAATAATTATTATATTTGGTTGGTGTTAATAATAAAAATATAGTGATTTTATTCTATTTAAATGTCTTTAAAAAAGAAATTTATTAAATAGGAGTAAAATTATAATAAAAGTAAGATTATCAAAATAATCCTTTAATAATTAAAAAAATAAGTTAATTAAATTATCTTTTATATTAACTATTATATCAGCTTAATAATAAATTATTATACGAATATTTTATCACTAAATAAAATTAGGAAGATAATATTAATAATAAAATATAAATAATCTCTTATTTGGTTAAACTAAATACATTTTTATAGTATACAAATCCCAAATTACCAGCTACTAAATTCTCCAGACCCCACATATGAAGTAAAATTGCTGGAAAAAAAAAGAGCCTAGATCATATATCAAGCAAACCCGGGCCAGAAGTCTGACTAGGCCTGAGCTGGGCGTAGCGTTTGGGCTTGGAATAATAAAATTAGGCTGGAACTTTTACATCCCCACTAACACAGAGATAAACACATGAATTAAATTTCATTCCTTCCAGGCAAGTTACATACAAATTTCAATTTCTAACCATCTGTCAAATGCACCATTCCTCACCACACAAATTTCTTGCTTTTATGACGCCTGGTCAGTCTAATAGTAAGAAGCCATAATAACTTTTTTGAAAAATTTAAGATAAATAACCAGTTAAAGTATTTCAATGTTATTATAACGTATAAAAAGTTGTTGAAGCTTATGAATTTCAAGTTCCTGCAGTCTTTTATTTTAAGTTTATGAGTTTGAGCTGTGTGATTTGCTTTAAATTACTTTGTTAGAACAAGAACAAAAATTCATCCCCTCTTGCTTTGTTTACAATATAGATAAATAGAAGAAGGATACAAGCAGCAAACAAAAACCTTATGAAAAGAAAGGCAACTTCGTTGATATTCCACTGCTTTGTTCTTCGTTCTTTTTGTCAACATGTTATCATTTTCTTTGCGGGCTAAAGCTGAAATTACAATCGACAAATTTTAAAAGATTCTGTAAAACATAATAATAAATGAATTTATTTTAGAAACGGATGTTGCTTGAAATGAGCAAGAAACGAAAATGAGTAAATCCTATCAATAAAATGTTGAATCCAAGGTCTGAAAATAGAAGGAATGGTTGAAATTTTGGAAGAGGAGTTTTGAAAGGGAATTAAATTCTAAGTAGGGCAGTTTAGGGCGATCTATATATATATGTTTTCTACGATTGGAACTGGTTCTCGCGTGTTTATATTTGTTAAGAAAGAATAATTTTACAGGAAGAAGAATTACATGGATGGAGAAAGAGGCATAGTGTCTAGGTTCAAAGAATGCATGAGATGTGATTTTATTATGTTAATTATGAGTAATCATCTAATTGGGAAAAGATTAAAGGGGATAATGGGGACCGTATTATAAATACAAAAGAGCAGGCAACTAAGTAATCAAGAGGTCCCTCCCTTGAGAGTGTACAAATAACACGTATGTCACTTGTAAAACCAGGCTTCTATTGCAAATGGGACATTATTAAAAAAATTACGTATTGCTTCTCCACTAACTTTGTACACGCATTTAAGAAACCGCCAAAAACATAGAGCCTACAAGCCTTCAAAAAAGCAAGTATTCTGCTTTTTTCAGTGCATGGTAGGATAGCCCAAAATTATGAAATGTATTATTTTTATGTCGTCTAATTTCAATATTAAAATATTAGACTATAATTTAAAAAAAAAAAAAAACAGAGAGAGAAACTAATCCTACGTATTTGACTTTGCTGCTGGATGACGTAAATGATTGGATTAATATCTAAAATAATGGGGTTCTGCAGTTCTGACCATATTTTTATTTTTAATGTATTTAAAACAATGACTTTGATGCTATCATATTGTAAATGTATTTGGGAGTTTGCAATTTCCGCCCACATGATTTTTTAAACTACAAATTATCACCCAGAACTGATTTTATTAATAAAAAAATAAATAATCATGTTATCTTTATTTATTTTAATTTTTTAAATTATCTTATTGTCTATCATAACAGTTGTCGAATCAAAAATCATACAATAAAGATGGAATTTTTTTTTGGATTCGATGAGATCACACCCCAAAAGTGAGTGAGCAGCATAATTGCACTAGACAAGTATCATTCCTATGTTTGATTTATTGTGATGGACTTCAAAAAATTGAATTTAAAAGATCTTGAATCTACAAAGGATTCACACTTTTATCTTATGCTTCTTCTAGGGATATTAATTAACATTCTGATAGAGAAGCCTAAAACCTAAAACTAAGCTCCTCCATTTCTCATATATAACATTTTCTTATGCAGTGCTTACTATAAGAAAGCACTTGAAAGATTCGCCAGGAAAAAAGATTTCACCATCACTCAAGAGAACTAACACCACATTCCATATATGTTGATGTCTAATATTCGTATAATGAAGGACAACTTGATCATGAACATTAACCACAAAAATAACACATTATGTCAACTCAACAATTCTCCATTACAGATTAAGAACAAACACAAACACACATAAAATAAAAAAGGATACAACAATAACAATAACAATAACAATAGCAATAGGCAACAACCAAAACCAAAAACATGGCACTCCAATTCACAATAAACAACAAGCGAATAGCAACCATAGCTTTCACATATGAAGCAAACCCACAAACTTTACTCCATCCGGACCCAACAATTCAGCATGGAAACGTAAGTCTTCTGCACTTTGGCCATACAGTAAAACTTTTTCCGCTTACTTTATAGAGATTAATACCAACATGACGTGATTTAGGGTAAAGGGAAAAGACAAAAGCATAACATCAATATGGAAGGAGAAGGTGGAAGGTGGGTCCCAAGTTACCTAACGCGCATGCACTAACTCCATGGGGGTTCTCAATGCACCTACTAATAAAGCTTCCTCATTTTACAACACATACCACCACTATCAATCTTCCCATGCCTTCAAATCTTTGTGACTTTCTTTAATAAATCTCACCCAAAAGCTTTAAAAAGTGAATCATTCCTGGTCAACAAACCACACCCTATTTTTTCTTCCCCCAAAGTGTATTGCCATCCCATTTCTTCCTTCCTTTTTCCTTTATTACCCCATTATAAACAGCTCTTCACAGAGAAGAAAAAAAAAAAAAAAAAAAACAAAGATAAAGAGGACCCACAAAGCCAAAGTTGCTGTAGTGGTTTCTAATTCATCAATCATTCAAGCCAAGAATTGTTGGGTTAATACCTTTCCATTCTCCTCTAGAGCTTTTAAACAGCATACTACTGTGAAAGGAACAACACTGGAGAACAAACGTGCAACTTACCGATTGTTATACCACCCCTAAAGCATTGGCTTTAAGTTTTAAAGACTCCAGATAATCTATAGCTTCATCAAGAACCAACAATGGATCTTGTCCTTTTACACTTGGAATTATACTCTGCAGAATTCTTAAAGTCCTGCGGATCTTATCCTTGTTACACTGTTTGTTACTTGTAATGGAACCCACTTCCTCTCTTTGAGTCTGGTCATTGGCGCAGCTTGATTCTGTGCCATCCTCATATTCATGGGTTTCTTCCAACTTCAACGAACAAGAAGCATCTGTTTGTGATGCTTTTCGGAACACCCCATCAAACAATTTCTGCCTTTTGTTCGGGCTGTCAGAGCTACCAACTTCTTCTGAAATTTCCACTTTATGTCCCCGCCTCTTGTTTACTTCAATTTGGAGTGGAGAGTGATCGGTGCTCTTTACTTCATCATCATCACTACAGTCGCTATCTTCATCTGAATAAAGTAGGGCATTAATTTCTTCAGTGTCTTCATGCATCTCATTCTCTTCACCACTAATTTTATTCACATCAGATTCTTCATGCAAAACAGCCTTCAGTGGAATAAACTGATCCGATTTAATAGCCTGGTCCTCATGTAAACCACAAGAGGAACTTAGTTTTCTGAAAGAAGCAGGTGGATTCAATACGGTAGGGCAGAAAGAACTATAAATTACACGTGTTTGATTCCCTGTCTGATCAAACACTAAAAATCCCTTCTGTGAAGATCCAAACATATCATTAGCTCTGGCCTCCCCACAAAACCCAAAAGTAGAAGCGGACTGCTTTTCATTAAGAGTTGGGTACGTATTGGGAACCACAGCCTGTATCTGAGGGGGCAAAGCTTGAAGCAACTTATGAGTTCCATTTGTTGGCTCCGTCTTCAATTTTGCTAGTCCAGGAACCGCAAACCCTGGCAGTGCTGCGTTTGCAGAAAACATGAAAGTACCAGGATTTATACATGGTGGCAAACACTCTGGTTGCCCACGATCTAGTGCTGTGCTCATGCAATTCAAATCAGGCAACTGCCAAGTAGAACGCTGAGAATAAAGCCGAGATTCCTGGGGCTTAACCATCCAACCAAAACTATAACCTGTCAATAATAAACAGAGCCTGTTTTCTTCAAAACAAAATTCTGGAAGAATAAATAAAGATACATATTAGCTATGACAAATGAACAAAATATGGTAAACTGACCTCAAGATGGCTGGCGCTGACGTCTGCACTGGTCGATTACTTGTATTGTATTGCAGAAACAAAGAACAAAAAGGATGAAACTAAGAACTCCAGCTTGACAGTATTAACGCAAAAGTATGACTAATCTACGTGACAGGTTTAAGCAAATGACGGAAATATTGAGCCTGGAAAACAGAAACAAAGAATGGTGTTATTTTTTGCATCTTCATTAACAAGGAGAACAAATATAGATTAATTATCAAAGCTTGGATGTAAAAGATCTACTAAAATTAGAAAGTATCAAATGAGCAATAACTTTGAAGAGATATAAAGTACTAACCTGGCAATCCTCCATAGGTTTAAAGCATGCTATGACTCTAACTATAATTGTTGGTTTTCCAGCAATTCCATTCTCATATTTTAACGCTCGAAATCTAGTCTGACTGGCAGCTTGGCACACCATAACTTCTTTACACCCTTGAACAATCAACTCAATTTTTTTGAAAAAAGGAAAAGACACTAAACCAATACCCTACAATCTGAAAGTACAGAACCGAGCAAGATAGAGTAATTGATAACAGATACAACTAAAATTATAAAACTTAAGGCTATATTAGCTAGAACAGAAACTAACAAAGGAAGTTTAAACTTGAAATAGATCTGACTGCAATCTTTTTCTCAACTAACCCTATAATTATCACTATAAAAAACAAAAAACTGATTGCGTCCCATGGATTGTTAACGAGAGAACGACTGAAACTATACTCAAGAATTAAGGTTCGAACAAAGGGATAAAAAATTACAGAATAACTCTGCAATATAAATTCAAGTGCACAACTCTTCGGTAAACATCAACTGAAAGACTCAACCAAGGCATATTTTTCTGAACTATTGATTTATCCACGGTTTGGGCTCGCTCTAAGGGGATTTATATACCTAAATTTCCTGCAAAATAAAAACAAAAAGTAGGCATATATTATTCAAAGGCAAAACTTCCCAACTTAGAGTTCCGTTCGGCTGCTGGGAAAAAAAAAAAAAAAATCAAAGAAGCAAAACAAGGTGGTAAAATTCCGCAAACAATGATAATTTTCTGAACTCAAAATAAACCCAAAATGTTATTGATACATTTATTTTTACCTAAAATTAATGAAACATGTTGAACAAAATAAAATAAAAACAAAAATACAAAAAGCAATCTAGAGAAAACCAAACAATAGTAGTCTTGATTTTTATACGATATTAATTTCCAATCTAAAGATTTTGTTGTTCCGTTTTCTCGAAGATAAAAACAAAAATTAATGATATATGTTCTATTTTCTCAACAATTTAGAAGGATACAACATAAACCCATTAAATCAAAAACAAAAAAAAGAAAAGAAAGATTAAGATCAAAAAACAGAGAAAAGAAAGATAAACTTACAGTGAAGAAGAGCAGTGTTGAGAATGAAATCAGACTTGAAAGAACAAAGAAAGAAGTGAACAGTGAAGAGAAAAGTACAGGCAGCTGTGCGTAAAGAGGCAAGTCAGTACAAGGATGCTGAGACTATATAGACCTTTTCATGACCATTTTGTCCCTTTACTGTTTTAGCGCACCTCTTAACTTCAATCAATGGTTAAGTTAACCCTTGGTCAACTGTTTCTTTACAACTCTGGAAGTTTGTGTATAATCTTAAATCATGTGAAATTTTATTATAAAATTTAAACTAGATTTTATTAACAATCTTCGCTTTAAAATAATGATATAAATTTACTTTATTTCCATTTAAAACTAAAGCTTATTAATTAGAATAAACATATTTTCAAGAGAAACCAAATTAGTGTACCTGAAAACAGAATTCATATAACTAAATAATTTAATTAAATACAATTTAACTCTCCTTATCTAATATTCCAATAAAAACTCTAGAGTCTTTTGTCCATAACTTTCATTTTTTTTTTTTTATATAACAATCTCATATCTAAAATTTTGTGTAAATATTATGAATTCAAGTAATGAAGATTATTAAATCTAAGTAGTAAGATCTATGTATATTCTTTTTTTTTTTTTTAAAAGTTGTTGAATTGTTGTATTATAAGAAAGAAAGAGTAATAGAGCAGTATTTTTCAAAAGTTTAGCATATACATTAAACTTTAAATTAGTACATTCAACTTCGAAGTGGGCGTAAGCATAAGATTTTGAATTTGCAAAATTTTTAATAACTGATTCAAAAGTGTATCTACAAAATATAAAAATTAAAGATTTTTTAGAATTTCAACATACACGCTAAATTCTATATTGATACACTTAAACTTTGAATCAGAGGTAATTATAAGATTTTAAAGCTAATGGGGGTTTCATACAATTTTAAGGGTAAATGTAGGATTTTTAAATTGGAGGAGTATGACATTTTGTAATGTTTTAGCACTTTTTGTATGCTAATAGCATGAAATCTTGGGAATTTAATGAGTTTTATGATTCAGGAAGCTAATTGTAAGACTTTAAAGTTAGAGAGGATTCAAGTAAAATTTTAGCGAGTAAAATAAGATTTAGAAAGTTTGGGGTTATGTGAAATTTCCTGTGCAATGAAATGTTGATGTAATTTTTTCATAACAAAATTTGTATCTATTTATTATGAAAATAAATCACATTATTATTATGAGATTGATCAAAATGTCATATATAACTGTATTGATTGGATACAAAGGTTAATAGACGATGGTGGGGGATAACATTATAAATTATATGAAAGGAAAACAAAAAATGGTTATAATTCATTGGCCCATGACGTATGATGGAATGGTGGAATTATTGCGTGAGCATTTACATATTGATCATAGGCAAAATACCATCCATGTTATTATGAAATTCAAAAAAGTCATCAATGAGATGTCTTGTAACATCAAGGATCATAATCATGTTGCATTTATCATAGCCCTTGCTAAGAAGATGATTCTTCTATTTATGATAGTTTCTCTAAAACTGAGAAGAAAATCTCTAAATATTGAGTATGAAGCACATAGAGTTGATAGTCAGATAACTTGCATGCTAAGGAAACAAGTATGAATTGAGTCTTTTCTAATGCTTTACAAGAGGAACAACATCATTCTCCCATAAAGGCCAATACTAAAGTTCAAAATTCATATTGAGAAGGTAATACCAATGTTGTTATTGATGATAAAAATCTTGCTGATGTTCTTGGTTTAGAGTTATTGTTAACCAATAAGGATTAAATACATGGACATAATGGAAGAACTTTGGGTTTGGGTGATTGCAATCGTGGTCATGAAATAGATAATTTCCTAATAAAAAACTTGAGTTCAATGATGCATTTAATGTTACCCAAAGTCTTAAAGGCATAAGAAGTTCTTAGTGTCTATGTTTGATTACTGTCTATGTGACATCTAAGATTGTGATTCATTAACACACTTAAGTATAACAGACAATCAAATAATTCTCGATTCAATTCATTGAGTACTCTATTTCCCTAAGAAGCCAACAACACCTATTATCGATGGTTTAACAAGTGGCATGTAAGATTTCAAAGTGATATATGTTTTCAGGGATAAAGAGGCGTTGCAAATGCATTCAAGAGGTTGGCTTTGGAAATTGGCTTTTAACATAAAGTTTTTAGGTTAAAAAACGATTGATAGGAGATTTGATGTCATCATGAACAATGTCGATGGTGCGAAACAATTAAAAAGTTGAAAAGTTATAAGTATTTCCAACTTTGCCATGTGGATAGTAACTACTCATGTCAACGAGATCAAATTTGTCTTTATCACGAATAGGTTAACGCTTATGCACTAGGACAAATCTTGAAAACAATGTTTGTCATGGTAAATTAAGTCATCACATACATCAATTAGTAAATGATTACATAGGAACTTCATAAAATTTAGTTTGTACATGTTATCAAAGGCGTTCAAAATTGATCAATCGAACTAATTTGACATTATTTTGAATGGAATTGATTTTTTTAGATTAGCGAAAATCATAAATTAAAATTGAATCAATTTAGAGATTAACTAATTTTGAACTGAACAAAATATACTAGTTAACCGAATAGAATTTTTGATTAACTGATTTTGAGCCAAATTTCAAAGGGTCACTTTATTAGTTTTTATTTAATTTTTTGAAAACAATTTGGTACTTTGTTATTTTAAAAATTGATTTGTTTCAGTTAACAAATTTTTTAAAATAGACAATCTAATAGTTGAATTGAAAATTGGTTTTATATTCTTAAATCGACATCCAAACTGGTTTTCCAGATAACTTATATTTTGGTTCAATTTTTGGTTGGGATATTAGTTCAATTTTATTACTAGAAATGTTTAATATCTCTACATGCAAAAGTCACCTAATCTAAGACTCTATTGTGGGATGCCATCTTGCCTAAGAAGTGTTATCGCATGGATACATTTCTTTTGACTTAAATTTGGCTACTGCATATGGATTATGAGATAATATTTGAATTATATGTCATATTCGATTGTATAAGCTCGATGAGCTTTACTAGATCAATCATGTAACTCCATATAAAGTCTTGTATAATGATGGACTAACACATTAGAATAACTTTTCCTAGAATATAGATGACTTGAAGGATCTAAAATGACAATTCCAATCTTCCCTTGACATTTTGGCTAAAATGTCATTTGTTGTTGTCATTGTTTGAGTGGATCTATAAATGGGAAACAGGCAAGTAGACTTCAATTTATGATTTTATTGGAGTTGGTGTGTTATAGTTAATCTTCTTGATGATATAAATTCATGACAAGTCATATTCGAACATTCAAATGACATTCTTTATCTATAAGTGCATATGTTTACATGTCTATCTAAATAAATGCCTTTAAGTTGGTAAAACCATGATGAGGGGATCAATATGTTACTTGATCATAAGGATCTTATGAGCACATATGATAGCCAATCTAAAAGTATCCATAGCCTTAATATAATCCTAACCTAGAACATAAATAATGCAATAAGGTTATCATAATAATGAATGAATCTACCAAAATATAGTGACAAAATCTCACATGTTGAGGTTGTTAGTGTCAACCTAATGTAACATATAGGCATATATTGATTGCATGTTTATCGAACTAACTCGTCAAGATGATTACATATAGATGGTAACCTTAGTGTCTATGGAATAAATATTTTAATATGAATATAAATCACTATTAATAATATTAAGAAGAAGCTGATGATGGATGGAAAAATCCTACGTTTCTCATTAACAAAACATATTACTTATACAGTTTATATTGCTATTATAATACATACATATACATGATCAAACTATAAAAAATCATATGAGCCATGAACATGCTATCTATTGCCAAGTCATATCCCCAAAATCTGATAACCTTCTCGCTCCTACCCAACCTTCTATAATCATTGACTTGCAAAGAGAAAACAAGAAAGAATGGGTGAGTGATAAAATCACTTAGTAAACATTTTCTACCTCTAACACAAATAGGTTTTAGGCTAAGACTTATTTCGTGACTTGTCACATTATTATATGCTTTAATATTAACCATATCCCTTATGTTTGAGATGTTTTTGTTTTTTGTAGTATTTTTTGTCTTTATCTATTCTGCTTTTTATAAAATATTGTACATGACATAATGTGCATGTTTTGATGTCATATCAATGTTGAAAAATTGTAAAAATTTGCCCTTGATCATATTTTCTAAAAACTCTTTCTGAAGTAAAAACTGTGATCCAAAGATCCTGAATCAAAAAATACTGTATCTGAAAATAACTATTATACTAGCCAGATTGATAAATACAGAGATTTGACACTCTAGCCACATGAGTTCAATCTTATTGAAATCTACTGATGCATAACTAGTACTTTCTCAACGAGCTTGGTCAATGACTATGTCCTTTCTAGTAGATATTGGTTTCCCTCTCTAACAAATGTGCGAACTCACAAATGACCTATTGTATTCACCTCTAACTGATGCCCAAAACATCGTATATCTATTCTTTTAAAACATGCTATTGGATATTTGGATGTGTTTGTGAAAACTCTGATATGACATGTCATGCTCTATACTGTTAACCATGCATAATATGCTATTTATTTCTTGATATTAATGAGTTGTTTATATTTAGAAATAGTTTAGAGTGGCTTAACATTGCTTTAAGATTATTTTTGTGTTTTTCTTTGGGTGCACGAGTATGTGTTACTTAGTACACAGATGTGTGGGAAGAAATATAGGATTGTGTGTCAATCATGCTCTTAATCATGCTAGCTTCTAGGATCAAACCACAAAACTTTGGCTAGCCATACAAGCGTGTGGTGAGAACATACGAGCATGTATCAAGGCACAAAGCCATGTCATACACTTGCATGGGTATGTAGTTGCCATGCAATAGAACCTTGACTAATGGTATCTCTTTATTTCTGAGGGTCTTCACTCTATAGTTTAAAATCTAAACTGGTAATTCTTGACAACTTAAATAATTTGATAACTCCAAATCTTGAACCTTTAATACATGAGAAGAATCACTTACATATTTTCTTAATTGAGACACATGAAACATATTATAGATTCTGTCTATACTAGCTGAAATGGCTAATTTGTAAGTAACTCTACCAATATGCTATAAAATCTTATATGGACCAATAAACGTCGGAGCCAACTTGCCTTTCTTATCAAATCTCAAGACATGTTTATAGGAAGCTACTTTTATGAATATATGGTCTCCAACCTCAAACTCTATCTCTCTATAACTCTGATCCGTATAGCTTTTCTATTGATCTTAGGCTTATTTAATTCTTTGCTTAATAACCTGAATCTAATCTATCATCAACTGAGTCATCTTTGGCCCCACTACGATTTCTAACGAATCTTTCTCATCAATGTCATCCCAATGCAGTGGTGATATACACCTCTTTCCATAAAGTGCCTCAAAATGTGCTATTTGGATAGTGGATTGATAGCTATTATTATAAACAAATTCCATCAATGGTAATAAATCAACCCAATTAGTCTAGAAGTTTATATAATAAGCCTTCAACGTGTTATCTAAAATCTGGTTGACCCTTTTAGTCTGATCATCTATCTGTAGGTGATAAGTTAAATTGAAATGAAGTCTGGTCTTTAATGTTTTTTGTAGACTACCTTAAAAAGCTAACAAAAATCTCGAATCTCTGTCTGACACTGTATCTTTGGGAACCATGTAATCTAACAATCTTTTTGACATACAAAAAGTCTAACCTCTCGGTACTCATACCCTCTCTAATCAGTAAAAAATGAGTAAACTTGCTCAATCTGTCAACTATTACCCAGATACTGTTGTAACCATACTATACTCTGAGAAGTCTTGATATGAAATTCATGGAGATACTTTTCTATTTCCACTTAAGAATCCCCAATGGTTGTAACAAACTAGAAGGCTTCTGATGCTCTACCTTGACTCATTGACAAGTCAGATATCTAGCTACGACATCTACAATGTCTCTCTTCATGCTAGGCCACTAGAAATTTTTTTTGAGATCCTAATACATCTTGTTATTGCATGGATTTGCTGAATAAACTATATTATAAGCCTCTGACAATAATTTCTATCTTAATTATACATCCTTTTACATATAAACTCTATCTCTAAACCTTAGAATTCTATCTCTAACTTCAAAATCTAGTACTAAACCCTCAAATACCTTCTGAATCATACTGTGAACCTACACATCTAACATTTGACCAGCCTTGATATCATTAAGTAGCATGGATACAATCTGAAGTTTGGAGAAACCGATTATCACTATCTCAATATCTTTTTTAGCAATCTTATGTTGGACTCACTCTGAATTGAAATCATGGATAAGCTATTCTTCTAATCAAGACATCTCCTACTATATTAGCTCTACCTGAATGATAGTGAATTTCATAGTCATAATCCTTTAGTAACTCTAACCATCATTTTTGTCTCAAAGTTAGCTCTCTCTAGGTAAAAATATATTTGAGACTCTGATGATCTGAATAAATACAACATCTGACCTTATATAGATAATATCTTTAAATCTTCAAAGCAAATACCACAACAACTAACTCTAAATCATAAGTTGGGTATTTCAACTTATAGTCTTTTAATTGCCTAGAGGTATAGGTAATTACCTTACCCTTCTACATCAATATTACTCTAATCCCTTGGTAGGAAATATCTATAAACATGTCAAAATTAACACATTCTTAACGTAATGCTAACATTAGAGCACATGTCAATCTCTACTTTAACTCTTGGAACCTCTTTTTACATTTCTCAATCTATATAAAAGTTGTCTTTTTTTGAGTCAAAGAATTCAATAGCCTCGCTATGCTAGAAAATCTTTCAATAAATCTCTTATAATAACCAGCTAACTTGAGAAAACCTCTTCCTTACTCAGGTCTATTGAAATACCAGTTACTGAAAATATGTGCCTAATAAACGACACGTTGCTCAACTAAAACTCAAACTTACTAAACTTGGCATAAAGTTGATGATCTCTCATCCTCTGAAGAATAAATCTCAAATGCTTTTCATGTTCCTCTATACTCATTGAGTAAACCAATATGTCATTGATAAACACAATAACAAATCTATTTAAACAGTCTTGGAAAACTTGGTTTATCAAATCTATAAACATTGTATGAGCATTTGTCAACCCAAAAGGCATCGCCACAAACTTGTAGTGCCTATACCTTATACAAAAAGTTGTCTTAGGTACATCTTTCTCCATTACTATTACATGATGGTACCCAGACTTCAAATCAATCTTAGAGAACACAATAGCTTCATTCAACTGATCAAACAATTCATCAATCCTAGGCAACAGGTATTTATTCTTAATAGTCACCTTATTCAACTTTTTATAGTTTATACACATCCTCAGGGATTCATTTTTCTTCTTAATAAACAAAATTAAAGCACTCTAAGGAGAACAACTTGGCCTAATGAATCTCTTATCAACAAGATCTTGAAGGTGTTTCTTCAACTATTAAAGTTTTGTTGGAGCCATTTGATACATAACCTTTAAGGTAAATAAACAAAATCGAAGCACCTCAAAGAGAACAACTTGGCCTGATAAATCTTTTATTAATAAGATTTTAAAGGTACTTTTTCAACTACTAAAGTTCTATTAGAGTCATCTGAGATGAAGCCTTAAAGATAAAAACTATATCGAAAAGTAACTCAACGTAAAACTCTAACTCCTTTATAGTAGGTAACCCTGACAAATCCTCGGGGAACACATTAAGAAACTCTATCACTATAGGCACCTCTTTGATACTTGGCCTAACCATACTCTTACATACTATATTCGCTAAGTATCCTACACAACCTTTACTTAGAAATCTCTTCACTTGTACACAAGAAATAAGCATAGCCTCTACTCTCCCATCTCCAAACACAAACCGATTAAGGCTTAATTGTAGTGTAACCTTTTTCCTTTTATAGTCTATCTTTGCTCTATAATTACTCAAAAAATTCATGTCTAAGATAATGTCAAAATCAACCAACTCTAACATAATCAAGTTTATCTTCAATCTCCTATCCATAATCTCTATCTCCTAATCTAATAATACTTGATCATACAAAAACATACTACCATTTGGCATATCTATACATATACTTCTATCTGTCACACTACGGATCAACCTTAAACTCTCGATTATCTTTTGAGATATGAAACTATGTGTGACATTACAATCAATTAATATACAAATAAAAGTATCCAAGAAAAATAATTGACTAGTAACTATAAGTGTAATAGCTTTTACCTGATCTCATCTGACTGTAAATACTCTAACTCTACCTCTATTAGATAAACTGACACCTCCTCAAGGTGTATTGGTAACACCCTTACTAGTACTATTACCTTTGCTTATTGAACCAGAAGCACCTCTACTTATTTTACCACTAGCTGGGCATTCTGACAACCTATGCCTAGGTTGTCGATATCTAAAACACATAATCTAACCTATAAGACATTCCCCCTAGATGCCTCCTACCATAAGTCTTACACACAGGGAACTCTATTCTCTATTTTCTTTCTTTAGTAGACTTTTTGGATGACATGAGTCTCTTACCTTTATCACTACCTCTATTAAAATTCCTGTCTAGAACTCTCTTTGCTAATCTAGTGAATACACTTATTCTCTGTAAATAAACCTCTGATCTCAAAGCTTTTCTCAAAGTATCATTGAATCTCTGAAGAGAGAAAGATCCTGTCAACACGTCTCTGAAAATGGTAGGGTGTAGTCCATGTATAAATTTTTGTATTTTGATCAACTCTAAGATTGCCATGTCAGGGACAAACCTCAACAACTAATTAAATCTAGTGGCATAATTTTTCATTGAGCTAGTCCTTTGAGTTAATTCAATAAACTTCTAAGCTCTAACGTGTACCATATCTCTACTACAATACTTCTCATCAAATAGTCTCTTAAACTCATTCCATGTCAAACTCTCCTTATAAATCGACATCTTTATGAGGTTCCACCATACCCTCGTGCCACTTCTAAGCATACAGGTAGCATACCTTACCTTTTCTCTGTTTGTCATGAAAAACAACCCTATTGTACTTTCAATTGTCTCTATCCTGTTTTCTACTACTCTAGGTTCTTTGGAACTAATAAACTTAAGTGACTAATAAGCTTTAGGCAAATTATAGATTTAATGTACCCTTTTGAACCGCTTGTACCTACTGTCCCCGTGCCAGAACTCTGACCCCTCTGATATTCAAATCCTAGTATCTGATAACCTTCTGTCCTCTACTCATAATAACCTTTGCCTTACCCTTGATGGGCCTCACCTCTAATAGGCTCTTGGGTCTCTACCTTCTTTATATGTTGTAACCATTCTCTCAGAACTTTTTTGACTATTTCACTAACATCTTCTACTTTGAAGGACACCCAAAGTGTTAAGACCTCCTAGCATCACTAGTACTTGTGGGTTGTACGAAGGCATTACTCTTTTCACCTATGAATCTAGGTAGGTGGGGTCTCCTATCTAGAGAATAACAACACAGTAGGTTAACATCTAACACAAAACTAAAATTCATACTAAAATACTTACGCTGAGAGGATGTGAGCCATGACTGCTATGATACACTAACTCTAGCTTTGGCTCTAGCTCTAGCTCATATAATTCCTAGAAAATAATCCATGTGAACATTTACATTTCTAAAAACAAGACTCAAATATGCTCTGATGGCTCAGAATATTGCTTTGATTATAACCACTACAGCGGCCCCCTCTATAAGCCACTGTAGACTACTATTACTAATAATAATATGACGATAATATTGCTCACAACGACAATCTCAACTGTAAAAAATTGCTATTGAATGAAAATTTTACATGCGAAAGCTATAAATATAAATCATTATTAACAATAATAAGAAGAAACTAATAATGCATGGAAAAATCCTAAATTTCTCATTAACAAAACATGTTACTTATATAATGTATACTAATAGTATAATACACACATATAAATGATCAAACTATATAAAGCATGCAAGCCATGAACATGCTATTTGCTACCAAACCATATCCCTAAAATCTAACAGCCTTCTCGCTTCTGCCTAGATCATTATAATCATTGACCTACAAAGAGGAAATAAGAAAAAAAAGGGTGAGTGATAAAATCACTTAGTAAGAATTTCTTATTTCTAACACAAGCAGGTTTCAAGCTAAGACTTATTTTGTGACTAGTCACATATTCTCTGCTTTAATATTCTTTATATCCCTTATATCTGAGACGTTTCTATTTTCTGTAGTTTTCTTTGTCTTTATCTATTCTGCTTCTTATGAATTATTATAGATGACATGATATGCATGCTCTGATGTCATGTCAATGCTAAAAAACTGTAAAGATTTACCATTATGCCTATTTCTGAAAACTTTTTCTAAAGTAAAAAACTATGATATGAAAATCCTGAATATATACACACATATATGTTGAAAACTGAATAAAAAATATTATATCTAAAAATAACTACTGTGCAAGCTAGATTAATGAATACAATGATCGACACCCTGACCATGTAAGTTCAATCTTTCTGAAATCTACTGATATACAACTAGTACTCTCTTTAACGAGTTTGATCAATGACTATGTCCTCTTTAACAAACACTAGTTTTCCTCTCTAGCACGTGTGTGAATTTACAAGTGCCCCTCTCGTATTTACCCCTAATTGATATTTGAAATATCATATATTTATACTTTTAAAACATACTATTGGATCTTTAGATTTATTTTTGAAAACTCTGATATGACATGTCATGCTCTATATTACTAACTATGCATGATATACAATTTATATCTTGATATTAATGAATTTTGTATACTTAGAAATGGTTTAGAGTGGCTTAAGATTGCTTTAAAACTATTTTTGTGTTTTTCATAAGGTGCAAGAGTGTGTGTTACTTGGCACAGAAGCCTGTGGGAAGCCATATGGGATCATGTGTCAGTCATGCTCTCAGTCATGTTAGCTTCTAGGATCAAATCACAAAACTTTGGCTACTCACACGAGCATGTGGTACGAACACACAAGCATGGATCAAAACATAAAACCATGTCCCACACTTGCATGGGCATGTAGGTACCATCCAACACTCTTATGTCTTATTTATACAAGTATGTGAAATTGGGATTGAGCACATGGGCATGTGCTTAGTCACGTGGGCATGTGTTTATGTTTTTCCAAACTCACGGGGTACTATACAAGGTCATGCACATGTAGAAATAAGGTCATACGGACGTGTACCTATGGGTACATGATTGTGTGCTCAACCTAATCTTAGCATTCTCTCGTCTATAAACTTTGAAATCCCAACTCTTTTCTATCTAAACAATTCCAAACTTCAATCAATCATCAATATAAACCAACATGTACACATTCATTAAAATCTCATCTCAATCACATCACATTTTATGAATAAAGTGTAAAAGACATGTATATAAGAATATACACACATTATCATGGAATCAACCACTCAATCAGTTTCTAAATTAACATTCACATGCTCAAACAAGCTAAGCAAACATCAAGCAAACGGTAACCTTATCAGAACTTAGCTAAGAGAAGAAACATGCTATGAACAAAGGTGAAATAAGTAAGGGAACAGTTACCTCTAGTCATGGCTTCTGGATCTCTCTCTCTAAGGGTCTTTAGATCTCTAATCTAAAACTGATAAGTTGCTGGTTAAACTCTCCCAACTTTAAGGTTCACTAGGATACAAAAAAGAAGAAGAAGAAGATAAAAGCTAGGAATTGTGCAAAAACTAAAAAATAAAAACGTACATATAAATTGAATATTATAACTTTTGCTCCTAATTTCCGAGCCTAAAAAAACAATTCTACCATTGGGCTATTACAATCATGCACAACCAATGATATGAATTGAATATTATAACTTTAGTTGAAGTGATTTTAGTCAGGCTCTAATACCATGATAACTTTGATAACAAAGATTGAATAATAATGAATTTATATCCTTGTATGTTATTTTTATACCAATATACAACATAATGCTTGTGGTGCAAAGAAGTATACAAAATAGGAAATAAAATTAGTTTCACAAAGTTGACTTACAATAGTTTAATTTAGAGTCTTAATTAAAGCCTAAATTAGAGCCAAAACAGTTAATATTAAATTATAACCAATCCAACAAATATTGTAACATTTTGAATGTACAATTTATTATTTTTTTTATCATATAATTATGGTTTCGTTTGATTAGAAAATGTTTATAAATTATTAAATTTTAAAATAATTATAAAATAGTGGGATGATTTACTAGGGCTTGTGAAGGCACGATCGCAAATATAGTAGCTTACACCAAATTTAGTCTAATATGATCTATTACTGTATCTGTTTGAATCTAACTTTTGTATACACGAATTACAATTAAGAATGATGGTAAAATATAATATTTTAAAAATTAACTAATTGGTTATATTGATAAAAATTTCAAATTTGTGGTTGATTATATAAAAATTAACAAAATATGGTTATTTTATTTTTTTGAGTTGCACTATTTCCTGAAATTCTTGCCCGGAGTATTCGCATGGTAAGAATAATAACCACGTCGACATAAACATGTGCCCTTCACTTATGAAGAATATTATATATTCATTAGTAATGTAGCATAGGAAATTGATTATTTAAATGCAATAATCCAAATTCACAGCTCCAATCGACCCCACAAAAGAGTGAATGTTGTCATCAAAGGCCATGAAGAAAATATGCGAGAACAATCAAGTGCAAACCAACAACAATCATAATTCCAATAAATAATCCTCGTGTATATATTAAAAGCCAAAATACAAAAATATTTAGAAAAACAAAAAACAAACAAATAACATCTGTAGTCTAAAATAGAGTTTGCGCACTAGTTCTTGAGAGACCACCCATCCCATTCGATAATTTATGTACTAATTCATTGAATATGAATCACAAAATGGTCTGTCTTACCCAGGTTGCTTTGAGTAAAGGAAACAAGCATTACACACCCAATTAAATTTGTTCACTTTATCACAAGGTCTCCTCTTTTGGTGACACTAGAAAAATGCCCAGATGGAATGAAGAAAATCAGGGATTCCCCCAATCTTATGCTTATAAAATAATGAAGAAATCAGTTGCTTCAAAGAATTTTAATTTAAATCGGTTGTAGTGTTTTTAAGCTTTGAATCAATCACTCTGAAATTGAATGCATGTTTATGCTTTTTAAAAGTGGCTTTTTCATTACACGGACCCGGTATCAAGAATGGAATTAAATTAATAGCACAACCACAACATATTTAACATCTATCATATTTAAATGGAATAATGAAATATTGTAATTTAGAACATGACACCTTGCAAACTAATTTGGGAGATACTAAGCTTTGAGTTCATCGATGACAATTCGATCTGATCCATATATTAATAACTATCCTTGATGGTTAGTGACGGTTGAAAGAGGTTATAAGTGGTTGAGCACCCATATATATTTAAATGCTGAAAACTGTCACAATGATAAAAAGCAATTGTTTTCCTTTTGATTCTTCCTTAATACACAAAAAACACAAACACGAAATCCTGAAGCAAAGTTTGAGGCAAATCGTATTATAAAAAATATTTAGTTTGGATTGCTTCAATCACTTCTTAGATCAATCCAAGTAAAAGAATCGAATCCCAATAACAAATTACTATTTTTTTTACATTATAAAGTTAAGAAAGTAAATCCAACAACGGTATCAAAGCCTATGGTTAATGTTTATGTCTACAATTCAGTAGAAATTAATTTTAATTTTGAAAAGCATTTTGTAATTTTTTGAATAAAATTTAATTAAATTTGGATTTTCGGTTTGAGCTAAAATTTATCAAATTGTATGAAATTGGACTTAGAAACATGTTAATATGTTTGCCTAGATATTTATTTCATGATTTGTTTGTGAAATTGCATTAGAACTCGATGATAATTGACAAAAATCAAGACTATGGGCATCATGATTTTTCTACAATTTTGTTGAATTCCAACGATGTTGGTGCTAGAAAGTGCCACGACTATGATTGTCAGTATGGGCTTATCAAAAGCCTTAGGCTTTTCAACATGATTGATCATTAGAATAGACAAATTTAACAAAAAAAATAATTGGGGTTTATTGATGCAATTGGGTTGCAATTGGGTTAGGAAAACTTGATTATCTGACCAATTTGGTCAAAGGGTTGCCTAAACCTATTGGTTAATAGGTTGACCCAATTGGTCATTTGGATGATCCAAACTTGTCAAAATTTATTTATCGATTAATGGTTAGTCAACAATTTCCCCTGTATGTGATGACATATGGAGCATCCTCTTAATGCATCATTGGCATGTGACAATGTATGGAGGACCATCTCAATGCATCATCGACACATAAAGCTTTGTTATAGCATGTGATGGCACATGAGGCATTCCTTTGGCACGTACCAATGCATAGTGACATTGTTTTGGTGCATGAGAACACACAAGGCACCGTCACAACATGTTTAGGCGTGTGAAACATTTTCAATGCACGAAAGGCCTTTATTGGTGCATGACAATGGGTTGAAGTGTGGATCGACATGTAGACTCAAATTTAATGGGGCTTATGATGCATGTAAGTAAATGTAACCTCTTTTTGACTTGCATAATTTTATAATGATGTCTTTATGCTCATATTTCAATTATGCATTTCTAATTAACTTGGTATACATATGTAATTTTTTTTTTCCATTTTCATGTATAGGATTAATATGTTAACGAAAGGCCTGTTGGAGTAGGTGTTTTAGAGCCAATCTTCTTCACAATATTAATCCATGAAAAATCATATTAAAAAATTTTAGTGACATTCTTTATCTATAGTTGCATAAGTTAACACATATACTTAGATAAATGTCCTTAATAAAGCTATGATTATGAATTAATAAGTTGGTTGATTGTGAGAACCCTATGATCACATTAGCTAGTTGATTTAGAAAGGCCTGTTGCCTTAATATTATCCTGACCAAAGACACAAATAATACAGTAAGACTATCATAGTATTGAATAACCCTATTGAATGTCGACTTGTTACAACACATAGGTGTATGTTAGAAATATATCCACTGAACCAACCTTACTAAAGGATCCTACATAAATGGTAATTTTAGTATTTATGGACTATATCTTCTAATAGACAATAGTGTATATGATCTTTAGACTTAAGATTACCCAAATATTTTGTACATCAATCACATAGTTTGAAACTAGCCTAATGTAGCATTTTTTTAAGTTTATTAGAATTATAGTCATTGGTTACATTTAGGAGTGTCACGAGTCTATGGTGGATTAAAAAATGATTCATCACTCTTAGATACAAAAGAAAAATATCTCATAGTATCAATTGATCGATGACCATGACTAATAAAATTTGTGGTCATAGTGTTGATTTGAATTATAATTTGAATCTGATTAAACTTGGCCATTATGTTACATTCATCAAAATTATGAAAGGATTCAATTACATAGCAATTGTACTATTGAAAGGTTACATCAGTTAATACTAAAACTCGGTAAATTGGATTACTATAATGTCTTGCTTGAGACCTCTCATAATTTATGAATAAAAAAGATGATTAACAAAGATTAATTACTAATTTTATTTACTACCAATATATTGAGAACCTCACATACATACATAAGGTAATTGTTACGACTCAATTTATTGGGGTGTTTGGCACAAAGATCAAATTACCATGGGTTAATATATTTTGATCTCTAAAATTATATTTGAATATAAAGTTAAATATTTAAAAAAAAATAAGACCAAATAATTATTAAGCTTAATTAATATAATTAAGCTCAAATAATTAGTTAGCCCATTTAATATTATTAAGCTCACTTAATATAATAAATTGGAGTTATGCTAATTATGTACCATAAAGAGTAGATGTAGAGTATTTAAATAGGAGACCTAGGTTATGGTATAAATACATCGTTTTTTTATAACCCTAGCCACCTTTTGAAAAAGAGAAAAACAAAATAAGAACTTTTTCTCTCTCTAAAAAGAAACTTTACAAAATTTCTTCTACCACATACTCACCATTATCATAGGCTAACCCCCGCATGACCTTTTATCATCAAGAAGTCCCTATATGGATGAATAAGACCTGGTTGATTTGATGAAGGAAAATATTTTCATCATATTTGAATCTCAGGTAGTAAAGCCACAAATAACATGTATTAATTTTATTTCTGCTTGGTTTTATATGTATAACTAATCATTGATCTTGAATTGGGGATTTCCTCATGGTTTTAAACATGTATTTTGTTGCCTTAAAATTTTAAATATCAATTTTATCCATAAAAAAAAAAAAAAAAACTTATCAGACCATTACTTGAAACATAAGATGAGACCAGCTGATAGTCTAGTGTCATACGTTAGAAATATGTATAATAAATTTTTAGAATTAAAAGAAAGTAACATACTCTTAACTAGTAAAGAAATGATACTTGATATATTTGAGTTCATGTTTGCCTATTGGAACCCCGTGATACATGATCTTGTCTAAGACAAAACCATAAAGCTTTTTTGTGATTATGGATAAAATGACTCCAAGAATTATAAAAAATAATGAACTAGTCTTTCTTAATATCAATTGGAGAACAAGTCATAAATATGAAGATCAGTTGACTTATAAAATGTCTTACTTTAATAACTATGAGTCTTAATATAAGAGATGTTTTGTAGATAGTCCTAGTCATTATTAAAATGGTTAAATATCATGCGTACATGATTTTATTTATTGGAAATATTATATGTAGTGGATGATTCTATATTATATTTATATTGAACCATTTTTATTTATTTGTTTGTTCAATATATTTTTTTATGTTGTTAGTGGAAATTCTAAGATTATAGAATTTAATGGAATTCTCATTTAAAATTAATATTAGTACAATTGGATTAAATTTAAAATATCAAACATTTGAATCATAAAAGATAATTAGGAATGTAGTGAACTTTTGATTCTATTTCTTATGTAAGATATTTTAATGTTTAATGCATGATTGTGAAAATAGATATGTGTATTTATCTACATTAGTTGTTATTATGTTTGAAATGTCTCTGTAGTCTTAGAAACTAAGGCATCCATTAACATTATTGCTAGTTTGAACAAGTGACAGAAATTGAGTTGGGGTAATTATAATATATGACACCTAAAGATACATTATGTTCTAGATAAGCAAAAGTCAAGTCATTGATAAGCCTAGGCTAGTTGAGGGGTAGAGCCTAAATAATGTCTTACACAAATGTGATATGGACATTTATCATGCAAGGAATTAAAAAAAATCCACTATATTTAGTATCTTGATCAGCTCCATGAATGGTGATTTGGTATAGAAATACCAATAATATCCAACTACACATAACATATGTGGATGGTTTTGAAAGAAAAGTTTAGGAGAACTGTAATCTCCAAACTAAGGTATTTGCCCAAGTAAAGTGAAAGTTAGTTGGGCATAACCTGATAAATTAACAACAAGGTTAGGCAGTAATACAACCTTTCCCTAAAAATTAGGAACACGTAGAGTAAGTATAACCCATAATGATAATATGAAGGCTATTTTTGTGATACTGCAAGCCATGTTGAACTAGAAGACAAGTGTCTAAATGTTGCTAGACTAGGTACATACATTGTAGAATCTAGTTGTAAGAAGTTTTTTAGCTTCAAATGTGAATGACATAAGTCCAAGAAGGGGAAGAAGATTGTACAAGACCTCATGGACAATAAAAAAAGCACTCTTAACATAAGAGAGATGAACATGTTAGAAAGAAAGACAAGACTATATTAACATGTTACAAGTTTGTGAAGCATGAAGCCAAAAAAGACTTAAAAATCATAGATTATATATCATATGATAAGAGACTTCTTATAGAATTTCATCAAATCCTGAAAAAGACAAGATGGATTTATGTAGGCATCTATAAAAAATTTGATCAGAAAGGGATGGCATATCTAAATTAGTTTTACAAGGTGATCAAACCTTATAACTACATGAAGTTCTATATGATCTAAACATTCGATGAAATTGTCTTTGTGCTTATTTTGATCAGATTAGGATATAATTTAGATTTCTTTAGAAACTTTGTTAAAACTTATTCTAGTATCAATTTCTATTGATTTGTTTTGTGTTAAATAGTTTTATGGTGATAGATAACCTTTGTTATGATGATGATGAAATGTTAGTTTTTTTTTCATTATTTACAACTCTCAAAAATATAGATGTAGATACAAATATATGGCATTCTAATAGAGGGACATTGGTCTATGAAGAATAAATAGATTAGCTTGTGAATTTTCATTAGGACCTATCAGAAAATTAAACCTGTCTATATGTGAGCATTGCTTAGTTGGAAAAAAAAAATACTAGAAAACCATTAGAGTTGAACTTCCTTTGCAACTTACGGATTTAAAAGTTTATGGTCCTATGATTGTTAAGGCAAGATATGATGCATCATATGTCATTACTTTTATAGATGATTATATATGATTTTCTCATGTTTATTTGATCTCTTATAATTTAGAAGAAATGGACTGTTTTAGATGTCATAAAAATGAGGTTGAAAATTAATTAAAAAAAGCATTAAAGCCTCACAAATAGATTGAAGTCATGAATATTTGTTTAAAGAGTTTGAGAAACTATGTAATGAAAAAGCAATAGTATGACAACTAACAATTCTAAGAACTTTGCAACAGAATGGTATAGTGGAGAGGAGAAAAAAACTTTGTTTGAATTGGTTAAACCAATAATGGCACATGCAAATCTTATAATATTATTTTAGGGTGATGTAATGTTAATTACCATCTAGATACTTAATTATGCACTTGCTAAATCAGCTGTTTCCACGCCTTAGAAGTTATGAACAAGTAGAAAACCTGATTTAAAATATTTGTGCCCTTAGAGATTATTTGTATTTATCCATGAATCTTCTAATAAATTTAGAAAAGTAAGACTAAGAGGAAAGAAATGTGTTTTCTTAAGATACTTTAAACACTACAAAAGGTTTATGCTCATTAGGGAAGATTTAATGGAAGAATAACTAAAATAGAGTTTAAAGATGTCACGTTCATAGAAGACACTTTTCTTGATAAAGGTAAGATTGATAAAGATAAGATGGAATAGGGTATACGTACTTCTTAATGACAAGTAGATGAGCCCTAAGAGGTAGTACCTTTACTTATTCTAGATTATAGGAGTAATAAGAACTTGTTGCATTTATCTCAATTACGTGGGAGCAATGAATTAAGTTTCAGCCTATTTAAAATATGTGGATTTATGATAGGTTAACTTACCCCCTAGTAAAACTATTATAGGTTGCAAATGGGTTTACAAACTTAAAACTTTTATAAATGGTTTTGTGGAGCATTATAAAGCTTGATTAGTGAAAAAAGGGTTATATAAAGAATATGGTAGTGATTATGAGGAGACTCTTGCTTTAATGGCTCATATCACTTCTATTTGGAGTCTTATAGCTATTATGATTGAAAAAATGTAGTAATTTTTTTAGATAGATGTGAAGAATTCCTCCCCAAACAAGGATCATTTTAAAGAAGTTTATATATAACTCTCATCAGGGTATAATCATCTACTTGGTAAGATTTTCCATCTTTGAAAAGCCTTGTATGAACTTGAACAAGGTCTTACAATATTGCTTACAAAGTTCAACTCTACCATTAGCCAATTTAGATTCTATTCTCGCTTTTATGATAACATTATCCATAGAACTAAACAAAGGTATAGTGTTATGTTATTATATGTATATGATATGTTCATTATTGGATGATATGTAAGGTCTTACTAAATTGAAGCAATCACTTAGTAAATAATTTGAAATAAATTATCTTTGGCATTTAAGTATTTTTCTTTAGTTGGAGGTTTCTTCTGATAATTTTGACTATTATTTATCTCAAACAAAATATGCCACTAATCTTTTGTCTCATGTTGGCTTGGTAGATAATAAAATTTTCACCACTACACTTAAGACTAATGTTAAACTTCTAGCTACATAGGGAACTATCTTGGATGATCCTACTATATATCAATAGTTGGTTGAAAGTCTTATTTATCTAATGACCATTTGACCAAACATAACTTATGTTGTTCATATTGTTAGTCAATTCATGACTATACATTATACTGTTTACTTTGTGGTAGGGATTTGTATCATTCAATATATAAAAAGCACCTTGTTCGATATTGCATGCATATACAAATAGACACTCCATCGTTGGTCATTGTTTCTTTCTAGAAGATTTTCTTATTTCTTGACATAGTAATAAACAAAAATAATATTTTCAATTGAGTATAGAAGGAAAATACAAAGCACTTGCAAACATCACTTCTAAACTTATTTGGATAAAATGGTTGTTATAGGACGTCTCTCAGTCCAATGCTACATACATTTATTGTAACAATTAAAGTGTTATTCAAATTGCCCACAATAAGTTTTTCATGACCTGTACTAAACATATTGACATTTATTGTCATTTTGTTCTCCATCATCTTTTTAGTAGCATTCTTCATCTCACCTCCATACCTTCTAATGATCAGATAGCATACATCTTCACCAAGGTCCATCCTCTTAGGTGATTTTATGACTTGCATTATAAAATATTGGTTGCCTGCTTGAGTTTAAAGGGAAATATTAGAATATATTCTCAGTATATGGTTTTATATATTAGAATATATTCTATTATATGGTTTCCTATGTTAAAATATATTCTGAATATATGATTTTCTATTATAGACGATAATACATTGATTATTTTAATTTTCGTTCTCTTTCGTAAGATTTAGGACATGGATAAATTAATGTATCATTTAGACAGTTGAATAGACAAGAAATAGAAATTACTCATTTCTTTTTTCACAATATGTATTTGCAGGAGTTAACTGTATTTCCTTCTTGGACACATCTCCATATCAGGAAGCTCCCTTCCTTGAAACTAATTAAGTTTGTAAAATCAGATAATTACAAATAAAATGATCAAATTTAGGGTAAATATGCAACTCAAATTCATCCCATTATCAAACTAATTTGTTTTAGTTCAGGAAGAGTTTCCTATCATTTGAAACGACAAGACGAAGAGAATCATAGACTAAAACTACGAGTGCAATCAAGTATTAGTCTAGCATGTACATGTATAATTACCAAGGGTCCTTGTTATCAGTACTAGTATAATATTATAGGTCAAGAATGGGAAATTCTTAATGTTATAATGCACATGGTTAATGTTTTCCAAAGATGAAAGGTCATGTAAAATGTGTAAGTAGCTTTGGTGAGTGTGGTTAGTGGCAACGCCGATTACGGCAGTGATGGCGAGGGAGAATGATGATGGTGGGGCGAAATGATTTTGATGATTGCGTTGGAGGTTAACTGGCTTTAAAGCAATAATATTAAATCATACAAAGTAAAACAAACTACCCAATTAATAACTTACATTTGTTAATCTCTGATATTGGATTCATATATTTATACTTAAATCAAATCTGTGTCAAATGTCCCACAATCCAAATGTGATACTGATAAATAATCAAGTTTTTTACTTTATTTTCTGCAGGCATGTCCGAAATTATAGCTGAATTTACTTATTTTATTAGAGTTTGGTTTGCCTCATAATTAATTTAGAGCAGAACTTGCATCAATGAGACTGCTAATTTTCTATTAATTGACAAAGGAACAAGGTTCAGGTTCAATTACTGGGGCTGGATGGCGAACAAAAGTCGCATCACAGTCATCATAGAGAGTGAATTGACGATGAAAGTGAATGATTTATTGATTCAAAGATTTAAAGAAAATTCAAAAAATATATAAAACAAAGGAAAGTACTAACTGATACTACATCAAGAGTCTTTAGAACAAAATAATAATAATAGCCCGCCGAATTGTATCATTTCAAGTTTTTACCTGCATATTAAGAAAATGGCAGCCATCAAGGATACATTTGGGAAAATATCCCAAACCAACGTTAAGGTTGCAAATTTGCAAGCCTTAAGCTGCCCACAAAAACCCTATCCCTTTGTAGCTGTAGTCTTTGCTGTAGTCATTGATGTTGATGCCTTCATTATATTTCATCTCAATATCAATATCGCTTGATGTGTCTCGTGTTGATGTTAAAATTCAACCAACAAGAAGTACATCAAACCGTGAGTGTGTATTCTATGCTCTGAGATAGTAGTATACGAAGACTATAGTGGATCGACATACAATTGAACACTCTTAGGTAAGGGAAAAGATATTGCTCAATCGAATATCATCATCTTTTTATTGTTGAAAAAATCAAATAATGTTATTCAAGGGTTATTCAAACTTAAACACTAATTTTCTAATGAATTCTTGATGAGATATTGGTTGATAAAATGATTTGACTGTACAACAATTGAATCATTAACGGGTTCACATCTTCCTCTAACTCTGTCATTTAGGTGGTCATCATGTTTTACTAGATGGCAATCTTGTTCTATAAATGGAGATCCAATGAATTATAGATTAATCATGATTTTGCTCACTGTTAACATGACAGAAAACCTATGGCTCACACATAATAAAAGGTTGATTACAAGATTTAAAAGTTACAGATTAAATAGAGTAAATCACATTAGAATTTCAAAATGGTGACTTTTAAGCTCTATGAAGTTTTTGGACCTAAGTGAGATTTATTCTTACATTAGAGACCAAATGATGACCTAATAGTAGAGAGACTGGAATGATATTTGTAAGGAGTTGACTAGGTTTGACCTAAGGCAAAATAGTTTAGGGTTGTTGAATCCATCATATGGAACGAACATTCCTTAAGTTTTATTTAAACAAATTACACTTGCAAAAGCCACGTAAGAATGATATACTAAATTTTTTATTGTTATCAAGCTATTACTCATTCATATTCTTCCTTATATAGACACCATAGTTGACGTTTAGATTATCTTTTAACTGTTTTCATAGTAGATCAATTTGTTACTCCCACATATGTACTATAACACCTCTTTCAAGAACTTTTTCCTCTTAGAAAGAGAGATGCTATGGAACTTGACTAAGCATGCATGATAACACTTAACATTCAACTTCAAAATTAGAAGATTAGAAAATTACTAAGAATAATGTCATATCATATAACTTTCAAATACGGAAAACATACAAAAGATGTCTCAGTAGTCATCTAACATCCAACAAGTGTGTTGTAAAACAATATAACATCATATAATATAAGTCTTAAGAACATCATATAAACATGTAATCATAACATAAATGAAACATAACATGACATGTACTCTCATGAACGTCAATTGACCTATTACTTTGAAAAGTAATAAGTGATAGCCATTGTAACACCTACAAGTATGTCTTAGAGATATTATAATCATTTCTTAACCTTAGAATTTAATTTTGACTTAGAGTTAACTTAAGGGTAGTCAAAAAGTGACGTTTTAGGCTCATGTATGGTTATGCATGTTAAACACATGACCATGCATGAGAGTGCCACAAAGGAAAAATGACCTTAGATAGGAAATTGATTATTCGCATGATGCACTACTATGTATTTTGTGATCGGACAACTGTATATGAAAATCATTGTAGACTTTATAAAGCGGTGTGTCATGTGATCTTTCATTAAAATTTCATTTGACAAACTTTACACATGACGATTCTTTACACTTTAAAGAGTTTCTGGAACTAACCATCATTGTCCACTAATCACCAGAGACCACAATTTTTTAAAGAAAAGAAGGTTTGCTTGTCATAAGGGAAGTAACGAATCCAATCTATATTTTTAAGGAGTTTTTAATCTGGATTACATGTTTATGGTTCTAGATTAATAGGATTACATGTGAATTAATTCTTTGATGATATTATGATGATATTTCATGACTTAAAGCATGCATTTGAAGATCAAGAAGGACTAATATTAATTTTATGTGAATTAAATATAAGAAGGTGAAGCTAAAGATTAATTGATGATTTTGGTGGATTTTGTTACATTTTATACAATATTTGATAATGATCGGTTTTGTGTTACTGGTTATAATAAGTCATTTTAGATTGAGTTGTGTTAAGATTTCTCATGAGGAACATTGAAAAAGATAAGAGAAGATACATTGAAAGATGTTTAATTGTGTATTGATAAATATAGATATAATGTCGGTGCATGTTTTACATGTACGCCCATGTATATTGAGTTTAATAAACATGTCAATGTACGATGTGGGATACGTAAGTAATATGACAGGTGTCGATGCATGACCATGCAAGAAGCATAGTTACGATTATGCGAGATGATACAAGATCAAAAATTAGATATTTTGGTTAATACACACCCATACACATTTGGTAGTCATGATTGTGCAATAAATTATTTAGAAATGTTAAGATTTTTTAGATGACATTTTGGGTTGAATGAGTCTTTTTATTTTTCAAGAGGCTAGCACAATGATGTTATAGTACGATATACTTTTATCATTTTATATGAAAGTATATCAAGCATGTTTTATATGATGTTTCCATAAGATAAGTTTTTTTTGGTAAATAAATTTGAATTAAAAAGGAAACAAAAATACAACCTAAGGATGACCAACCATGGTTAGCCTGTAACTAACACTAAGCAACCAACAGCCATCCTAACCTAGGTGAAACTCTCTTACGGGTCTATCTAAAATTTGACAAAAATAGAAAACAAGAGAACTAGTTAGCTTACCAACCTAATCTTAAAAAAGCCACGATAGTATCTATACAATTATCAAAAAATAAAGTCATAATGAATCTAATATTAACACTAAAATGGAAAAAACTAACTAAATACCTTTTCGTATAAGCTTTACAAAAAATTAGATTTAGATTGTTATCATAATAAGTCACTAGCTAGCACTAATCACTAACAAGGAATTACCCTGCAAAATGTAATAAACAAAGCCACTAAAGAAGAGTGAGCCCACAACCCAAGCTTAAAACTTGCCACTAAAAATGAGGGAGAACAACCCATAAACACATAAGCAAATCACTTTTTAAACCCTTTATTCTATCCTTACACCCTTTACTATACTTTCATACAACATAGCCCAACCCAAATCGTCAAATATAAAGAGCCTACTATACTAGCACCTTTCTTTATAAACCTTAGCCTAGCCTTGGTGAAAAGAAATTATAACCCATGACCAATCAAGGTGAGAATGCACCTTATGTCGTACTCTATCAAACCTACGTAACTATTGTGTACCATGTTTAACCACCTAAGGTGGCATATTATCCCATTTAACATCTATGGTCATTTATGGTTCAAGATTCTCATCAAAATCTACTTTCCTCCTGCTAGTCCTTATAGAAAGTTATTCTCTTTCAAGAAAGATACTAGAGTGAGTAATAAATTGTTTTACTCGTCTAGATGGTAAAAACAGTAACCCCTTGTTTCCTTTGGGTATCCCACAAATATGCACTTATTTTACCAACATTTATAAGGTCTTAGATCTCATGTTTCAATCTCATACATTTTTAATATCTTGTCTAGAACTTTGGTGGAAGCAACCATATAGATTTTTGTTATAACCAATTGGCAGTAAGTTAAGGGGTGGCTTTAGTGGTAATAGTGTAACAACTACTTCTATATCAATCTATCTAATGTCTAGGCTAAAGGCATGTTAAAGTTTAAAGACTACCTATGCATCATTGTGTTTACATCTATAGTCTTTCTTGGTTAGGCATTGCTTAGGCCACTATTGATCTTTCCCGTGTAAAATTTTCTAAAGCTACTCCCTTTCTAAATAACCAATGTATCCTTTATTTTTACCTTTACCTCATACAACTACTAAAACATGAGGATAGGGAAGTAATATATTTGCTTATAATAAACAGGTAGTAAATTCTTTATAACTATCTTTATATGGTCTCGTTCTGATTGTCTATTTGTCATATTAATTGTTTTCCTCTCCACCTTATTAGAAATTTGATGAAAGATTCATTGTTCTTTTTTTTTTTTTTTTTTTTGTTTCAAGGTCCCTTACTATAATATTGAAAGTAATATTGTATGAATACTATTATAAAAACTTCTCTACTAATTCATGCAAATTGCTTCTCTCAACTCTCCCCACGTTGTAATATTAAGTATTAACCACCTTTTCCAAAGAGAAGAGAAAAATAACCACTATCTAGTTCTTTGATAATTTTATAGTCCTTATGATTGTGATTTACTACCTCAAGTAGGCCTTAGGATCACTAGTTATATCAAACTTCATTAAGTTTTACATTTTAACTTAGTAAAGTAGTCTTATGTCCTCTGACATGTCTAAATCACCCATGTTAGTCACAGGGGAAAATCCCCCTTATTTTTTAATAGCTACTTACAACTAATGGATTCTCTTAAAAAATTCTTAGTCTTTGTTGGCAGTTGTAGGTACCCTAGTAGGTTTTCTTAAGTTTGTTTCTTTTTTCCTCCTATAGTTCACATAGTTTTCTAGGTCATAAAAGTCATCTTTGGGATTGTTTTGCTTCTTTTGAGCTTGGCCTTTTTCTTTATTGGCTTTCTCTATGACTTTTTGTTTACCCTTTATTTTGGGTATCATTTAGGCCATTTTATCCATTAAAGTGTCCATTTTAGCTACCAAATTTTCTTTCACCAGTGTTTCCATTCTCTTAGCCACCTCAATCATTATATCTTCTTAGGCCATAACTTTTGACTGTATTTTTTTTGCTTAACAATCTATAAGTTTTTGATCTTGTGAGTTATCCCTTCAAGTAACTAGATTTTTAAGCTCAAATTCGAAGACAGAGTTAGAAAATCTTTAAAGTCTTCCTCTCTCATAGGTTTATTTGAAAAATGGATTTATGTTTTTGGTTGTCAAAACAAGGGGTTAGTATGACCGCATAGAGGTACCATATTTATAAATATGTCATGGATAAGTTTAAGTATTATGATTAGCTATAAAAGAAAAGTCAATATGAATGCATGGCACAATTCAAATACAATGTTATGTATGTCATAAATGTAACACTTTGCCTTTTGTTCCTTTCATCACTTTCTCATTACTTCAGAATGAAAACTCAATGGTCAAAACTATCATAGGTAAGGGTTAATGCCAATAGGACCACTGAGGGGTCTAGTGGCTTATATTCTAGGCCTAATTAATTTTTATGTTCAAATGGTCTTGCCTTATACAGTAATCAAGTGGTATGTTTAAGCTATATTTATAGGGATTTCAAAAAATGTGTCCCTTGATAGGGACTACTTTGGGAAAAGTTAATGAAATTTTTTATAACATGGTTCTAAGCATGTAGCATAATGGTTATGTAAAGAATAGGAATTTAAGACATAAGAATCCGACTCAAACAATCACATACAAAAAGGTCATAGAGATTAGACTTCTAAGGCTACTATATGGTTAAACTTAGTTAAAGTTAAAGGCTACATGCCCTAAATGAGAACTAGAGGTTCTTTATATATACTTGAAGGTATATTGCCTAAGGTTGAGGTATAAGACAAACTAAGTATGAGTCAAGTAGGCTTTCAAGCAAAGTATAAATTCCTATCAAGAGTGATAGGGACAAAATATGTATAGTTGGTATGAGTGTTGTGCAATATATAGGAACACGATTAAAGTCAAAAGCGTTTAACAAATTAACCACATCAAAATCAATTCTTCACATTGTCTTCAATGGAGTTGCCAAAGTTATGATACTAGCTTTTGTCGTAGCAAGCTAGGATAGACTTATCACTTTTGTTTAACCAACCTAAACATGGTAAAAAAGAACGCATAACGAGTTAGTAACCCATTATGGAGTCTTTTAAAAGTTATCAACTATAATGACCCCCGCCCCAGGTCACCGTATGCTGCAAAAATATACTGTAGATACTAAATAAAATATACCTGAGACGGGGACCTTTACAGTAAAAGAACTGCTGCTGCTGTTGAATAAAAATTTCTTTACAAAAGAAACTATAAATATAATTTACTATGATAGTAAATTAAAATACTGAAATATACTGAGGCGTGCATGTAAAACTCCCCAAGCTACTCATGTATAAAACATACTAGTCATACAATATATACTAATATATAATACACACATATATACATGAGAAAAGTAAAAGCATGTGAGCCAAACATGCTATCTACTGTTGTCGAGTCATATCCCCAAAATCTCACAATTGTCTCGCTCCAGCTCAGCCACTTGAATCACTGACCTACAAAAGGAAACAGGGAAAGGGAGTGAGTGATAAAGTCACTGAGCAAGCGTTTCCAAACTCAAACACTCGTAGGTCCAAAACAAGCTGACTACGTGACTCGTCACGTAGGAGATTCTGTTATACTATTTTCTTATTTTTGATTCTCTTTATATACCAAAGTATATATGCTTCTTGTATTATTCTTTACTGTATTTTGTTCTGTTTCTGTTCTGTTTCTCATGAGATATTGTACATGATATGAAATGTAATGCTGATTTCATGTATATGCTGAAAGTTATAAAACTTGCCTTTAAGCCTGATTTTCTGAAAAACTTTATTTTCTAAAAACTCTTTCTGATAAAAAAGTTATGATCCGAAGATCCTAAATATATACATATAGTATAAGCTAAAAACAATATCAGAAAATACTGTATCTGAAAATATCTACTATATTGGCCAGACTGATGAATATAAGGATTCAACACCCTAGCCGTGTGAGCTCAAATCCTACTGAATCTACTAATGCACAACCAGTACTCTCTCTGACGAGCTTGGTCAATGACCATGTCCTCTCTAATGGATACTAGTTTCCCTCTCTAGTTGGTGTGTGAACTCACAGGTACCTCTTCGTATTAACCTCTAACTGATATATGAAATATCATATATTTATACTTTAAAATCATACTATTGGATCCTTGGATCCAATCTGAAATCATCTGATATGACATGTCGTGCTCAATGCTAATAATCATGTATGATATGTTGTTTTATCCTCTTATTACTAAGTTATGTGTGTTTAGAATTGGCTTAGAGTGGCTTAATTTCTCTTTTAATCTCTTTTTCTGCTTTTCTTAAGGTACACGGGCATGTGTTTCTATGTGCACGAGCGTATGTCAAGGTATATGGGACCGTGTGCTTCTCGTGTCTCTGGGCGTGCTAGCTTTTAGAATTAATCAAACAAAAGGCTGACCACACGGGCGTGTGGTGCAAGTACACGAGCATGCATAACTGGGCACACGAGCATGTATCACACTGCACGGGCATGTAGCTGCCTTAACACCATCCTGTGTCTTGCCTACACGGGCATGTAAAATTAGAAATAGACACACGGGCGTGTGCACTCAGGTATATGGACATGTGTCTGGATTTTCATACGCATATGGGTAACATGCAAGACTGTGTTCCATGTAGAATTGAGGCCACACGGGCATACATCCAAGGTACAAGAATGTGCGCTCAACCCAGATTCTATAGAAAACGTCTGAAAATCTAGAAATTCCTACTCCAAACACATCCACAATTCAATTAATCAAACATACACTCTCAATACTACTGCTAGCATGCACAATTCATCATATCATCATCTCAAACACGTCATATATCATACATAAAGCATATAACACATGTATACAGAATATACACATATAAATCATGGAAATAGCCACTTAATCATCCAATCATTCATCATATCAAAGCTCAAGCATAATGTTAACATCTCAAATAAGCACACAAAGTTTCTTATAAGCTGAAAACAACAAAACATGCTCTAAACACAGTGAAAGAGGTAAGAAAACACTTACCTCACGTCATAGAAGCTAGGCCTTTCTCTCTAGAAGCTTCTAGATCTCTAATCTGGAACTGAGCTGCTGGGGGATCTCTCTCAACCAATCTAAGGTTCACTAGAACTGAGGGAAGAAGAAGAAGAAATAAAGGAAATAAGCTAGGAACTATGCGATTGAAGCAAATAAAAGAATTTATGGCTAAAAGGCAAGACACACGATCGTGTGTGCTAGGCACACAGTCGTGTGCACCGTGGAAATCTCAATTTTCACGCTCTTTCATGCCATACACAGAATATTCTCCCAGAATATCCATGTACAAGTCACAAAAGGCTTCTAAAAGACTCTTCTACCCTTGAACCCTCTCAAACTCTTTCCTAACAAAAAAATCTCTCTTTTATCCTTGGATTCAGAACCTAAAAAGACAGTTCTACTCTCGGGCTATTACACCAACTAAGGGTTACCTCAGAAAAAAAACATGTTGGTAAGGATAAAAAAACTTGTGGATTCCTTGTAGAGGACTTTTCACTTACCAATAGTTGGGTTTAAGGAGTCATAAACAAAAATAACGAGGTGTTAGGTACTTATACCACTCGAGCCAAGAGCTAGCTTCTACTATTGTGGTTTACGTTCTTATAGGCATTATTGAATATTAATTAAGTTTCATTTTATTTCACATGATGCAAAATTTATAATATTCATGCACCCATAAACATAAAATAAAATCATCCATGATAAAAAGAAAATAAAAGCAAGAAAATAAAAGTAAAAGTTACTATTACACATATGCTCTTATACATTTTTCTCTTATACATTTTTCTAATCCTAAACAAGCCTAAATAAGTTAAATCTTGTAAAAAAATAGTTAGAACATATAATATTCATAAAAATGAAAAAATAAAGAAAATAAACAAAAGTAATATATCTCTTCGACCTACCCATGATCGGGCCCACATGTTATATTCATGGACTAATCTACCTTTGAGTTCTTCTTAGCAGTCAACTTGTGCAAGAACAAAACAAAACAAGCTGATAATAAAAAGAAAAGAAAAATAATGCAAAGAAGAGTAATGTATATGCATATTTCTATTCATTGATCCATTTTCATAATAGGCAATTGTCAACAATAAACTTTCATACACTTATACATACTACACAAAATGTTATTCAATTTGGCATTTCATTCAAAATAAATCCACATATGTAGATTCTTTAATTATGAAGATGCGATTAGATTGCATGCATTGTATATATATACTCATAAGTGGTGCATAATAGACAAGTCAACAAGATCAAACATTTAACAAGGCAATATAAAAAAAATAAAAAAAAACAAGGCAAACAACTATTAAGTAGAAATGTGTAAGTAAAAAAAAATATGGCATATTCATGAAATTTGACCCATTCATATACTTAGAATAAATCGACAATCCATCCATCTCCTCTATATGTGGCTTGATCAAAGCCTAAGGTGTGACAAAGACTTAGGCAATCAATGTGGTAAAGTTTCAATGCCAAATTTTAGAGAAAAGGATAATAAATGGTTGACCACAATTTCTTCCATCTTTGAACTCAAATTTATCTACCAAAATTTCAAACCCTTTTTAGTCCAAATGCAAAGATGAATGGCTAGGTGTTACAAAAGTTGGGTGAACGAGTGGGCATTAAATGGAAGTAAGGCTAAAGGCTAAGGCTATGGCAAACACAATCAAATGTACAAAATTTTGAATCAAACTTCTCTCATCTAGTAACACATCCTCTAGCCAACACACTAAGGCACAAAATGTAGAAAATTTCTTAACACTTCATATACAATTTGTAACCTTCAACACTTCATATTAAATTCCAACACCACAACACACTTTAAACACTCTAAATAAACCTCTCACTATAAATAATTAAACCTATAACCTGATTTTAAGCTCTGATACCTATATGATCAATTATAGGAGAGCTAATGCTCATATATTAATCTTTAAAGCAAGCACAAAATTTTACTCAAGGATCAAACACCAAAAACATGCAACTTTGATTCAATATCCACCCTAAAATAAACTAAGTTCAAGCTTCCACAACATTAAATCTCTAACATATGATCAATCAGTTCTAACATTCTAATATTCATTAACAATTAACACAAAACCAACCAAAGAAAGGTAAATATATTGAGCTCAAAATCACAACACAACAATTAGTAACTTACTTGCTATTTAAATGCAAGGAAATGTGTGAATCAAGCCTCAAGGTTTTCTCCTCTAACTTGACTCAAGAACCACCACCAATTTTTACCTTGCTAAAATTAGTTAAAAGCTACAAGAAATATTCTTGAAGTTTAAGGTATAAGCCCCACGAACTTGAGCTTGAACCAAAACTGAAAGAAGTTAGAAACAAGTTTAATGGAAGATTTCACCCATTTGATTCTTCCACCACTAACCTCCTCTTACAAAAGGATTGGATAAAAAAAATACACATTCACAAGGGCCATCAAAATACCAATGAATAAAGAGAAAACTCTCAACTTTCAAATTCATCTAAAGCTCTTTACAAAATATTCAAGTTGTCTTTTGATAGGCAAGTTGCAAACCATAGCTAAAGACTACTAACTTTAGTTCATTCAACTACTTCACACTGTGTTTTAAAAAAATTAATGGAAAGACTAAAATTTCCTAACAACTAATTTTGCCTAAAACTAATTATAATACATAATTAAAAATAACGTGTACAAAAATGAAATTAGTTTGCATGCATTCTCTTTGTTCTTCACCATAGCTCTCTATGATTTAGAAAACTTTAAACTTGATCATGCGTCTTCATAATTGCCCTTGAATTGATTGAATTTTGCATCCCAATTATATGTTATGTGATCAAAGGGAATGAAGACGCTTTAATACACTTAATGGAAAAGGCTGTAGAGTAAAGTGTACATGTTTGTAAACCTTAAAAGAGCAAAAAAATATCAAGTGGGCACTGTAACAAAAAGCAACCCTTCTTTGGGTAGAATGTGGGAGCTGCAACACCAAACAATGGCTTCACAATGTTAGGCAGCAAAGCGAGGTTGCCTTTTTCTTCTTGACTCGTTTTCACAAAAGTCGACCTTAACTTTTCCTTTGAACTTAATATGCAGCCACTTGATAAATTTGGAATCCTTGGGGTGTCATGCAAGATGGAAGGACATCATTCATTTGCATTGATTGAAATTAACGTTGCTTATCTCGCTTGTCTTGTGTAAATGGTCTAGATCATGGTTTGCAAGAGTGTGCTTGATTATTCTTTGGTGAGCTTGGATACGATAAAAGCTCATTGGCTTGCTTGAAGGACAATTTGAAAGAACCAAAGCATGCTTTAATGAAGTTGTTCCCAAGCCATTTGTTATTGCCAAAACTTGACCCATGTTGGTTGCTTAGGAAATGTCTTTGATGTCATGCTCTTCTTCGTGATTAACACTACTCAAACCAAGTGTTTTACGACTTGGAAAAGTGATTTTTAAGGCAATTGGATGTGTGAGGGTTTTAAAACTTGCGGTTTCACGATTTCCATTGCCACTATCATGGTTTACAAGAGTTTTATGACTTGCAAACATATTAGACTGCACATGTGTTTTTTTATTTAATGATAGGAAAATTTTTTTAATCCACATTGATAATTCCTTTGTCATATTTAATAGATGGATGAGGCATATAACTTGTAATTATAGAATGACAAACTTGGGCAATTGTTATAGTAGTTGGTGTAATTGTAAATTGTGCCCTTTAATCATTCTCTTGAATTTTATTCTTATAGGAACTTAGATAAACTCTCAAGAAAAAAGGTTTGGAGGGAGATTTGTTGTACTTCTTACTTAGTTGCCTTAGGGTCACGTTGTTCTCAAGCCCCTTGCATGTTGTTTTGTTTATAAAATTTTCATAAAAAAAGAAAGAAAAAAAAAAATAGTAACATGAATGATGGTACATCTGGTGCAAACTATTCTATAAACAAGCCCACTGCAAGACAGTCTTTAGCAGCCCAAATACTCATTATGGAAAGACAATTTATCCCCTTCAAAAATAGAGTGCTTAAAGAATTAAACTCCGAAAATTTTGTCAAGCCACAAATACTAGTTAGTAGACCTAACAAATACATCGATCCCTGCTATAAAACTTAAAGCTGTGCACCGATTGGAACTATTGGGAAGAGATTTAACATGGCCTTCATATCAGAATCGGATTGACTGAGGTGATTAACAGAGATAACATGGCTGACCTGCGTCTTATTGTTGCTATTTACAAGCTATGCCATACACATGAGGATTTATGAGTGAGGCATTAGACAAAAATACTTTCCCAACTTCCAGTCCTGAGAATCCAGCTTCAGATATGTCCTTCCCCGATTCTCTGGTAAGGTGACAACCATCAGCAACCGTCTGCTGTATAGGATCTAGAACACTTTGCCAGAATTTAAGAAGTGTTCCGTCTGCACTAGTGAAACAACAGCAACATTGTTAACAACGACAAACCACATTCACCAAGTTCAATATTCAGTAAATCACAATCCTCTCTAGTACTATAACTTCAGCTTTTAATACCTTGTGCAGCCACATGTTCAACAAATACGTAATGCCCCCTGGGTTTCAGCACCCTCTTTATCTCTAAAGAAAATTGTAAAAATTGTAGTTTATCAGGTTTATGTGACTACTGCAGCTCTCTAAATAAAGAGAAATCATCCAACGAAAATGATTTTGATTACCTTACATCAGAGATAAATTAGTTGATATCAATGAAAAACAGGTTGGGCATGGATTTTATGATGTAATTATCAAAACTTTGATGAAATTTAAAATGCCATGAAAGAAAAATATTGTAACCATGTAAGTGCAAGTAATATTAGCCTACTTTTTGTCATTTACAAGCTTCATTACGATAAATGAAGACCTGTGATTCAAACTGTCTGTGTCAGTTGTAGTAATGACTTGATTTTAGCTCTTCTAATTTAGAGAACAAATGGTACAGCAAATAAATGTGGAAGATTTCAAATGCAACATGCAATATGCTATAAAATTTATCTAATTATATTCTAGTCTTCTGGTAACCAACTATAATCACAAAAGATACCATTCATGGAAAAAAGAGTGTTTCTCATCTAATTAACAAAGAAGCTGGAATCACCAAATACGAATTTCCCCAAGGAAATGAACTCTATGTACCAAATAATCTCAGAAGCATCAGAGAACCTCAAAACTCAGTTACCTTGAAGGGTCATGCAGACATCCTTAACTGAACATAAGACAAGTGTTCCTACAACAGCATCTACAGATTCGTCATGCAATGGAATTGCCTCCCCTACCTGGATAGGTGGATGTCATTAACAACCTCAGTATGTAAAGAACTTAATTAGTGTATATAGGACTAAGAAAGAAGAACCAAATCAAATTTTCAAGCGGTTGAAGTGATAAACCTTATTTTTTTTTTTTTTTGGTAATTAACAAAATTGTTTTACAGTTGAAGTGATAAACTCGACCAATACCGAGTACAAATGATATATCAAGAGCGGCCAAACAATAGTATTTACCTTTAATATTGGCCCTAATATAGAAAAATTGACAAGTAAACAATCCTAAAGATTTTTCAACATTGCATCTTATCTTGTTATCCAAGACCTTCTAGCTCTAAGGAAAATTAAGTGTTTCTAATCGCTCATGTATGACTTTCTCCATTTCAGAGATATACTTATGGGTATAGTAGAGCCTAAAGGAAGTGTAAACTGAAAAAGTCAATAATTAAATGCCCTAGGAAGGCGAAGAACATGGCCAGTTATGCTATTGTTCCTTGAATAAATTAACTTGCTAATTAAAATTTACTAAGAAAGTTATATATATATACTTCACTACATGCTGGTTTTGTTGCAGAAAGGAATATAAAGAAATTCAAGTGTCCTGTGCTAGATCTGCTTCATTCCTAAAAGCGGACATATTTCTCCTTCGACTCTATAATACACAGGCAGAATTTATCATGCTATAATACTAGAACACATACTGCTTGAAGAAATTTGAAGTTTGTGAGAGGCAAACCAGCAGCCACTGCCGCTGCCTGAGCATACTTCTCCATCTTTATGTTCGGATCAACACCAAAAACCTGGATATTAGGATCACTAGCATAGTATTTGAGATTCGGGCCAGTTCCAATCCCAACCTCCAACACTTTCTCTGCATTTGCCCTCAAACTACCAAAAATCTGTGATTTGTAAACGGCAATCTAACCAAAGAAAAGAAATTTCATCTGTTCAACTACACCATGGACATTAGAAGGAAAGTAATTTATAGGAGGAAGTCAGTAAACTTTAACCAAATTCATATTTCACTTCAAATGGGCACAAACCTCTGCCTCATATGAATCCATGCTTGAATTCATAACTGACGCATATAACTCCTCGTACCAATCCGGTCTTGGAGGATGAACTCTCTTCAGCATATACTATATACATCAAACTGTAACTTCACTATTCAGAGATATAAATCTCAGAATCCATAAACTCCACAGATATTATATTTCTTACCTTGTAAAAAATAAAAACTTGGGAGTAAAATACTACAAGTAACAGATATAGACGTACCGTATAATCAGAAGGTAATTCAGAGGAGGAGGACGGTTTAGGTGGTAGTAAAGCTGTAGTGGTTGCTGCTTCGATGAAATGTCTTCTTCCACATGAACATAAAGTTAGTCTTTCACTAGCAATTGGGAGTTTAGTTTTATGCGACGAGCACGTAATTTTAATGTTGATGAAGATAGAAGAAGAAGGGAGAGGATATGACGGCATAATCATTCTCTGACTTTAGGAGTGAGGTGGTCTTGTCTTGAGAAAGAAATAGAGGCTGAACACGCTATCATTTTTGATAAACTAAAAATTTGGGCCTTAAATATTAGCTTTTTAAAAAAATCTAACTTTTTATATAAATTAATTAAAGGAAAATTTATTTAAATAAACTCAAATTTAAAATACCCAAACAAAATTTTTCAAGTTTTTACATTCAAAACCTATATAATCACCAAAATTATTTTGATGAAAAGGCTCATATTTAAACAAACTTTCGAATTTGCCTAATCATTATAATCCAAACAATCCCAAAAAACTATAGCTCAAACTTGAAAGAAAAGCACTAAACCACCACAAACAATGACGCTTCTCCAACAATTCCTAACGTTTTTAGTTGACTAAAATGGCAAAAACATGCAACTAAAACGTTCATTATCAAATTTCTTGATAGTGTTTAGATTGAAATATTTTTGTTAAAATTTAGAGCTTTTTGATATTAAGATGACCGAAATGTCAATCAAAAAATCAAGAATAATCATTGAATCTTGCTCATTTTAGAATAAATTTCTTGGTGCAATAATGTTAAATGGTTGTATAATCCATTAGAATTAATTTAGTGATGAAAATTCATCGATTGGTGGTAGTTCAACTAATTCATGCAATTTCTGACAAAGTTGCGTGATTCACAACTTGGGAAAAATTGGCAATGGGGATCTTTGGGTCACTTTTGAGAGTTGGAGGAAGGTGTACTTTTTTCATGGAAAAAAGGCAAAATTAGGGGGGGGGGGGCGCGGTAGGAGGGTGAAAGGGGGAGAAGAGGTGTGTTTAGCTTGCGTGTAGTGCAAAATGGGACTTCTTGATAATTTTATGATGTGGCAATACTTTGATATTTTCTAAAGGGTGTTATAATATTTTCCAGTCTAGGGGTTTCTAACGTGTAGAATTCAAATTTTTTATTAATTTTTTCAAATAAAACATGTATTATAATAAATAATTTGTATATTAATTACTTTTAACAATAATTTTCACCTAAACATGGACACACATTGTAACTATTCTATCTTTCAAGGTTTTCATTGGAAGAAGTAAATGAGAATTTGATAGAAATAGTGATGTATGTGCACGAAGCAAGCAACTAAGGTCATATAATGAAAAAAATAAACCATAGCAAAATGCAAAATAGTTAGAAATATGCCTTCTCCAAGCTATATACTTGGTTTATTATTGCAACAATTTAGGTTCACCATAGCCTACTTATGAGCCACTTTTGATCAAACCAAAAATAATTCTAAAGATTTATCGGCCATGGTAGTCATCTAACAATGGTCCACAGTTCCTAAACCATAGTAAAGACAGACTCTTGCAAACTTATTTCAATCGTACGTACCATATAGTAAAATTCTTCTGTTTTAGAATCCCAATTGAGGATTGGCTCATGGCACATCCATAACTTCAATCACATATCGAATCATTGATCAATATGCCCAAAACACATTGTTATTAACAACCTTATTATGACTATCTTATACTTTAGCTAGAGATTTTGGTTTCTCATATTTATCGACAATCGTTCAAAGTCTTAGATCTAGACATATCCAAGTTAATGGATCCATCTTAACTATTACTGTTTTTGCATGCAAACAATGTATGACCAAATTGGCTTATTCTACTTGCTATCTGTTGTGTGATTTAGAACCCTAACCACAAATTACTAGTAAATATACAAATTCATATGAATATAGTATGTTTTGAGTCCACATATCAATCCCAAGAAGATTGTATTAATTATTAAATTTCCTAATCCTAATGCCATTTGATCAATTGATCTTCAACAGAAATTTAAATCTAAACTAAACTAAACTAAATTAACCAAAGTAATTTACCTAAACTTATCCAAAACTAACTAGCAAAGACCAATGTAACAAATATCAAGAATGTTAAACACAAGGGTAAGACTTCACCTAAGTGCTTAACTTAATTACTAAGTTTTTAGTTAATTAGTTTATCTTTCACATGTTGATAGCCAAATTCAAAACTAATTAGTGTTCCCTCTCGAGCAATACCAATCTTATCCTTGTTATTAACCACCTAATCTCTTAGTAATTATTTAAATTACAAACATTAAATCCTGGAATTTATCACAACCACACTAATTGTGTTTATCTATCTCTAATTTTCGCTTATTTCATGACAATTATCAATATGTCTAAATTCATTATCTACGTCTCAATCAATATTATGAAATCTAAATTCAGTTGAATAGTGGTCAAGTATCTAAAACATTAAGCACAATAAAATTCACTCAACCTTTTATGAAGAAAAACTAAAGAACTTATATTAATTTGATAATATGAGTATCACAATTAGATTACATCTTTGCCTTAGTACAAATTATTTAGCTCATGGCACAAGAAAAATTAAAGACAATTGATGTGATACGAGTTGACCAAGCTTTGATTCAAGTTTTGAAGGATCTGTTTTAGCTTCCAAAAGGGCCAAGTACAAAAGTAATAATCAAAAGAGGCAAGGAAACATTATTCAAATTCATGCATGTTTTAAAGGTTGAGTCTTTGTAAGAAGACAACCATATGAAGTTGGGCTTGAGAAGATGCAAGTTTATTTGAAAGAGAGCTCAATTTCAAAGAAATTCAAAAAATTCAAGTTAAAGGGTTTGATGGCATTGACAGAGGTTTTAAAGGTGTCTTAGAAGGTTTCAAAGAAACCATTGAAGGTTTTGAGTGAATCATCAAAATTTTTAGAAAATTTGGCAAATGATTCAAAAAGGAAGAATAAATAAAGGAAGAAGAAGAAACAAAGGTAGGAAACGCCTAATTAGCTCCAAGTAGCATGCCATGTCAGAAGCATGAAGGCATAAGGAAAATATAACACACACTCAGCTTAGTTCCAACATACAACATGACATGCAAGCATGCAAAGGAAAAAAATGCACAAAAGCCAACGAAAGTAAGCCTCATTTCTATACTTATAAAGAGTACAACTAAAAGTTTGTTTATATTTGTCTTATCAATGAACTGGTATCATCATGAGGATTGGCTTTAAAGCACCAACTTTAACATTATTAATTAATTTTTTTCAAAGTACAATTGATTCCTTAAGTATGCAACATTTATTAAACAACCTTATTAGTTCCAAAATTTTTGTTTTAGATCTAATTGTTTGACTATGTAAATTAGGGAGACATGATTTTTTACTACACATGACAATGCATAGCAAATGATGCTTATTACATACATGATACTATATGATGTTTCGAACCCCCGTGCGTTAACACAAAAAATTCAAAAAAGGTGTACTATAAATATGAAGTAGACTTCTCATACTTAAACTAGTTGACCGATTTATGATCTAATCGACTAAATTCTAGAATATCTCCCAAACATACCACCATGATTTTGTGGGTCACAAGGGCATGAAATGCCCTACTATTGTTTCAAAACATCCTAAAAGATATTTTCAATCAATATATCATGTGAAAATCACACAATAACACGTATCTCGTGTGACAAGATGAGATTAGATGGTATTCAACCTAATTTGAACCAAATTTGAACAATTCATGTTAAACATCAAGAAACCAAAATAATATATATATATATATATATATATATATATATATATATATATATATATATATAACATAAACAAATTATTTAACATGATCATACAATTATATTTATAATCATATGACCAAAAACAATCAAAAACCATTCAAAGTATATTATATGTATAATATCATAAACTCTTAAGCTTTGATACCAATCGAAAGTGATCTCTATGCCTATAAATAAAATTAGCAAAAATAAGGCTTGAAATATAAAATTCTAGATCAAAATTCCTCCTTAGGATCAAAAGAGATATAATACATATTGCAAACATGATTTTGAACTAATACCTATAATTAGAGGCTCCAGTAAGAAGAGATTTGTGCTAAATCTATTTACATTATCCTAATAACTTCACAAGGATCCCACTCCTCCACATAAAGGCACTAAGACATCAATATAGCAACAAAGGTGTTAAGGATGTCTCATTGGTGTTAGCCTATAAATTTGTTGACTATTTGAATGTATTAAGTGAGAAAATTTTTTCCTCACTTTATAACGCTAATGATACAAATTTCACTGCACGCCTTTAACTTTAGCTTATTATAATTGGCCCCTAAACTTTTAGTTTCTCTCCCTTAGGGTTTGACAATTTGTCTTATATTTATTCCTAAATAATAAGTCACATTAATAGAAATGGCTGGCTATTGTACATGCTTATATGGCCTTCACAATCAAGTTATGTATTGATCCCCTTATCATGGGTTTACTAATTTAAAAGCACTCATCAAATAACTATATTGTAAAACCTGACATTAGAATGATCATTTTAGATTGAAAATCGGTGAGAAAACTGAAATTTTAATTAGGGTGATTGAGCCCAAAGGTAGAATAGTTATTTAGCGGTTTTAATTGGCTAGTACATGTGTCACCTCTAGAGGCTACCATTTGTATAATATGAAAATTTTAAATTTTTGTCATGCATGACTGTGCATCTTAGGATACATGATTGTACGTGAACACAAATTTTAATGAAGCTATATAAGCATGTTATAATTTCAAAATTCATTTTTCTTTTAATTCAAATTGTGAGTGGTTTAGAGAGTCTTCAACAGAGAGTAGAGAGTGTGGAAGCTAGTTGAGGTTTAAGCTATAGAGAGAGAATAATTTAGAAAGAGAATAAGCATCTATAAGTAATTGAGGTAAGTATTTCTTACCTTTTTGCCTCTATTTTGCTATTATAAATTGTGGTGATGCATAATTAACTTATGTATGATCTTGTTTGATGATACTTGCTACGTAATCAAGTTGATTTAGTGTAATTAACAAAGCATGCAATAAGATTTAAGAAGTTATGGTGTTAAGAAGTTAAATCTAGGTTAATTACACGCTTAATTGGAAATGATATGTGTATTGTAAAGTGTTGCTTCCAGGTACATAATTATTGTGATTTTTTACTCTAACTCAATGATAGATGATGATCTGAGATGGTGTGATTGAACAAAAACATGCTTAGGATATTTATTTATGTTGCTTGATATAGTGAGAGTTTTAATACAAATGACAATGAGATTTACTATGGATTGATGAATGATCATTGTATATTAATGATTCAATATTGTTAAATGCAATTGGACGTGGTTTGAATGAAGAATTGAGTAAATTTGTGATTGTTTGGCCAAGATTTATAGCAACAAAATATGGTGCATGACTATACATTCAAGACAATGCATGACCATGTGGTCGCATTCTATAGCGTCATGGTTGTGCATGTTACATACACAACTAAAGCAGTGTTGAGTTGTCTTGCTAGAAACACGACCATGAGGTACTGAGTCACAATTGTATGCACATGTCAAGTATTTATTTACTATGGAGTTTAGGGATGACACGATCATGCAATCCTATGGTATATAAGCATGCAATTCGAGAAATTTTTAGAAATTAATTATTTTAAATTAAGGAAAATGGTAGAATATTAAATAAGAAAAATTAAAGGAAATTATTGAAATATTACCCACATGAATGGAAAAGAAAAATTACAAATTTAATAATAAAATTAATAAAAGAATTCTAGGAGAAATATTATAATTACTAATCATAAGAATTAATAAGAAATATTATTAAGAGAATATTAATAATGATTTAAGAAGATGTAAAGCTTTAATGCATGATAAGCAGCACATAGTATTACGTGTTAAAGTAATGTTTTAAAGAAATCAAATGTTTTACAAGCATAACTTTTAAAGTAGAAAACCCAATATTTCAAACATCTTTTAAGGGTGAATACGAAGAGGCATTTATGGATTTGCATGTTCATTAGAGAGAAAAAAACAATATTTGTCAAAGAGGATATAGTTATTGACAAAGCTCGTTAGAGAAAGTATTAATCGTGCATCAGTTGAACTCACATAATCGGGATATCAAATCCCGATATTAGTCAATCTTATCAGCATAAATATTTTAAGAAAGAATTTTTTGCATAATTTATTTTAGAAAGAAAGATTTGAATATAAGTTTTATGATGAGATCTTTAGATCGATTATGACATAGTTATGATGTTCATATTAAATATGAGTTTTAAGAAAATATGTTTTAAGAAAGCAAGCCTTTAGGCTAATTCATAGATGTTGACATGTTTAATCATGACATATATGACATGACATGGTCAAGAGGGAAGACAAGATAAGAATAAAAAGAAAAAAAAAAATATAAGCTAAGTAATATTATAAAAATTATGATAAGACATTAATACTAAAGGATATGATCATGTATCTAAGGTTAAGAAATACTTATTGAGTAACTTGTCACTTATTCTAAAATTTCTTTTTTTGCAAATTATGTTTGAATTGCTAAGAAGTGCTATAAAATAGCTTTGAACAAAATATCGTTTGTCTAAATGTTATATAGCGGTCATATATTGTACATTTTTGTTGTATTTTGTGTATAGTTACACTTTATTAGCATTATGATTTGAGTTTTATTACAGTTTTTTAACAATTACACTTTATATTTTCAGACATTTTTATGCATTAATAATACATAAGATTTTTAGTAAAAAATAATAAATATTTTATGCTTCTGCAATGTAAGAGTGAATGTATGGTTTAAACTTCTGCAAAGTGAATATGTTTAAATAAGTATGCTTATGATACTATTGTACATTAAATATGTGAAAAAAAAATATAATAGTATTATAATTGTTAGTATCAGAGAGTAAGAACCGAGTCATATTTTCAAAGTGATTTTTAGAAAATTGGTTTAAAAATTGAGTTTGGAGTGTTTTAAATGAAAATTTGTTTTCAAAGTGCATTTTTTTCAAAAATTGCATGAGTCTAGAGTTAACATATCTTGATACCCAGTGCTCATAGTACACACTAAGCGTAAGTATATTAATATGCAATTTAATTGTTTACTTTGTGTAATAAAATTTTGTATATAAGGACTATGTTGCTTAGACTTAAAGATATTGAAAGTAATGCATCCATTAGACCTATGAGTTCTAGGAGAAAGTCATAGGCCATCCGAGTAAGTTTAAGTAAAGAGGATATTTAAGAGATGATTAGGGAGGCCATAAGAAAAGGTGGTTTCCCAGAACCTGTGGTGGATTAGTAATTAGGGTCAAGTTTTGGGACTGAGAGTAGGACTAAAAGAGGTAAAAAGAAATACATTCTATCTATACTTTACCAAGAGTTTATTAGCTACTGAGATTTAGTAGCTCAAGAAATCTTGTTACCACTAAGGAATAGATAAAAGTGGTCAATAGTGTTATATGGTTGTTTAACATGTTTGATTGAGAAAGGGTGAGATATGTTATGTATATGCTAAGAGGTAATGCAAAAGTTTGGTAAAACCTCATGGGGATGTTGATTGATAAGGAAAGATAAAGGTGGTAAAGAGTGTTATAGGGTTTTAGCATATGTTTGATGAGGAGTACCAAAGTGTTAATATGGTTTATGCTAAAGCCTAAAAATTCATAAAGCTAACTCAAGGGATGAGTTTAGTAAAAAAGTATGCTATTAGGTTCAATGTCTTGACAAGGTTTGTGTTAGGATTGGTCGGTTCTAAGAAGGGTAGGGTGTAAAAATTTATGTATAGGCTATATCTTGTGATTGTTAAAGATATGATAACTAGTATAGCTCCTCCATAGAGGTATAATGAGGCTCTAGAGAGAGCATTAAGCTCTGAGATGTGCTTGAGGAGGATGGGCATGTTTTTAGAGGCTTAAAAAGGGAAAGACAAGGATGAGAGATTGATGTCGTATAAGAAAGAGTTTACGGGAGGCAAGAAGGCTAGAGTTAAGCTACTCGTGTGTGCCAAATGTGACAAGAGACATCCAAGAGAGTGTTTGATAAGGTAGAATGTGTGTTTTAAGTACCATCAGTTAGGTTATCAAATTTTAGAATGTCCTTCCAAGAGTGAGCAAGTTGATATCAATTTACTAATAGTAACTAGTCAGTTGTTCTTTTATTATATTCCCTTTTTTGCTTTAATTGACTTTGATGGTATACACTGTTTTATATCTTGAGTTGCTATGTACATATTAGCATTAATTGTTAATGTTATAGACTAGGAGATTTGTATAGAGTTAACTGATGGTGGTACTATAATGAGTGATAAAATGTTGGTAGGTCAGGTGGTTGTGATGCATGATAGATTTATGAAGGTAGACTTGATCGTTATAGAACTAGTAAATTTTGAAATGATTCTATGAATGAATTTCTTGGATAGATATGGAGTAAAGATTTATTACAAGAGAAAAGTTAGATTCCAATTAGGTAATCATTAGTTTATGTTTAGAGAAGGAAGAATTCAAAATATGATAATTTAATGTGTTAAGGCGAAGAGGATGTTACGTAAGAGTTGTATGAGGTTTTTAGCTTATATAGTATGTAGAAGTGGATATTTAAATTTTTCAAAATTTGACACTTATTCATTTATCTTTGAGCTAAGCAAACACATTAATTATTTAATTTAATAAGAAATATTAACTTGATATGCTGATTTTAGTCATGCAATATAATATAATAATATAAAAATATAAGATAATCTAAAATGAAATTTTTATAAAATATGAATTGTTTTTATTTCCACTCTAAGATAAGCTAAAGTCAATATATAAACATATCATTTTCAAAAATTCAATAATAAAATGTGAGGTTTTTTTTTTTTTTTTCTAATTTCCAATTTAAGAGTTATCAATAATAAAATGTGAATATCTACAATATTAAAATTATTTAATTTATTAATTACTCAAATTAATCAAGAATATTAACCTAATATTAATTATTTAATATCCAAAAATTCAATATTAATTATTTAATTTAATCAAAATATTAACCTAATAATATAAATATATAATATAAACTAAAGTGAATTTTTTTTAAATGTGATTTTTTTTTTAATTCCCATCTAAGAGTTTCCGTAATTTGCTTAATTTAAATTATGCAAGAATATTAGGATTTCAATTTAAAAATAAATATATAACAAATTACTCATGCAAGAATATTAGGATTTCAATACTTTGGTGAATTTTAATCTAACATTTCAACAACACATACAAACCAAACCTCCAATCAGCTAAATTTCAATAACTTGCTTAACATAAATATTAAACACATTAATGAATAAGGGAACAAATTTCAGGCACCAAACGAAGGAAAACAGCAAAAATCTATTCACAAACACACCAAAACAGCTCAAAATAGTGACCCACGGTGAGAGGAGAGCAGTTGCTACAGTGGGAAGGAAAATAGGAATAAGAAAGAGGGCATACGAGCTTTTTAGGGTAAAGGGGGCTACACCGACATTTTAAAATGAGATATACCAATGTTTTTAAAACGTCAGTATAACCCCCAACTTCACCAGCATTTTCATTTGACATTTGAATGAAACATCATTGAAAACACTATTTTACAACAGTTTTAGCAGTGTCTTATGGAAAACGCCATTAAAACCTAATTCTCTTGTAGTATAAAGTAGAGATTACCATCTCTTTAGGCTGCACTATTAAATCTTTCTTACTCTCAACTATTTGACTAAATAATCATATTTATATGTACAGATTATAAATTAAGAGAAAACTGTTAAAACCAAATTCTTAATAGGAAATATATATGTCCATTCAACCAAAGATTCAGACAATCTTTTTAGCCTTATTTGGCTACTAAATTTGAAGTATAATTAACACCATCTCCTGGGTTCTATGGGCTCTATCAAATTTTTTTGTGTGGCTTACTGCACGGCCATACCTAATCACGTGCTTGTAATCTGTTAAAGAAGAGCTTACAAGCACGTGATTAACTTGAAGCAGAAACCAAGCTTAATGAACTGGATTTTCCATAAATTTTTATTTATTTATTTAATTTTTTTAATTTATGCGGTTCTTATTTATTTACTAAATTTAAGTTTCTGCTAATTGAAGTGGAATAAAACAGCAGACAATTTATCAAACACTTATGGAGCAAACAAGTTTTCTAGTTCTTTCTCCCAATGGTAACCTTCGCTCAGTTAGAAAATTCCACGGGGAGGAAGAAGCTGAGCGAGAGCTCGAGTGCAACTACAAGCACATAACAAAGGTCAGTGTGGTTTGAAGGGCAAGATTGTAACTTTGTGATTAGTTTAAATTTTGGCTTTAACAAGAGAAAAGAAGATCAAGGGAAAAAATAAGAGAAAATGATGGAACTTACTTGAAAAACAAAAAATAAATAAAGGAAAATGATATCAATATTGTCACTTGATTATAATTATCAGATTATCACTTCACCATCAAACAAAATAAAACTCATATTATCAATTAAACTCTGCAAATACTACACCTAACAAATCTACTTCCAGAATCTCATGAAGGAAGATTTTCGTTGCTCTCGCACCATTGAAGCAGAAAAATAGAAGAAATGGTTACCCAAATAGTGAGATGTGCCACTTGAAACTCCATCAGCAACACAATGAATTTTCGTTGTAATCATAGGAAGATTCATTTTTGGATTATGAGCTCCTTAAACACAAAAATATTTTCCCTCCTTTTCTCTCTCTGTCTCAGAAATTTTTTGTTTTAACTTTTGATTATATGTTTTCATATTCTAATATCTTTCGTCGCTTGCCTTTCCTTTATTGAAGATGAAAGTCCCTTTCGGTAATTTCCATTTAAATTTCATTAACAATTTAAAATATTATAAAATAGTTCGTGTATAGTAATAATTTTATTTTATTTTTGGTTACATTGCTTTGACTTAAAACCCTAATTGTGTCCAATCCCCCGTAGGGTGTGCAGCCCGAAGAATACCATATTGTCGTCATACACATGGGAAATTTTTAACATCGGACACAAAACGCCATATCGATTGGGTGTGAATGGGGGACTTTCAGGGTGCCGAAATCTCTTATAATAGTGTGAAAGCATTAAAAAATTGTGACGGAAATTAAGATTTTCGATACCTGAACTAAATAAACGACAGTTTAAACAATTTGGATAATGAGGGTTCACCCGTTATTGAGTGGATTTCTCAACCAAACTACTTGACTGGCACGCTCTGCTAACTGGATTATATTAAAAGATGTCATAGACAGACAATATGAAAACTATGATGAGCCGAACTATAAACTCAAAATCAATCGGGATACTTTCACACGTAATTGTACTTGATAATAACATCCTGACATGAATATTTCTCCCGATTCATTGTACACAACCTTCCATTTTCATATATTTATGTATAATTTGTAGCCATTTAAGGGTGTGTAACACAGAAAACTGAAAACGAAAAGAACGATGAACTCTAAATTCTTCTCCGTTTTTGTCAAACTTCTGATCATTCAATCTCTATCAGTTCTTTGTGTTTCCCGTAGCTTCGATTTCTTCTACTTTGTTCAACAAGTAAGTGGAAATCTTTTGTTTGCTTTATGTTTTACCAAGTTGAGTTTATAAATTTGGGTCCTCCACTTCGTTATATTATACAGTGGCCAGGTTCATACTGTGACACATCGGACAGTTGTTGTTATCCAACGTCGGGAAAGCCTGCGCCGGACTTCAGTATTCATGGACTCTGGCCTAATTATAACAATGGCACCTATCCATCAAACTGTGATCCCAATAATCCCTTCGATAAATCTAAGGTATTTCATTTTTTTCACTATAATTCACATAATGTTTATTTGTCATAATCAACCATTTACAAATTCCTTTTACTTTTTTAAACATGAAACTTTATTTTTGAATTACTTATAATTATTTCTTCTTTCTTTGTTATTTTTAATTCGTCTAGTTATCATTGTTCAGATTTCAGATCTGACAGGCAGCATGGAGAAGAGCTGGCCATCACTGTCTTGCCCAAGCAGTGATGGGTTGAGCTTTTGGTCACATGAATGGGATAAACACGGAACCTGCTCGGAGTCTGTGCTTAACCAACATGATTACTTTCAAGCTGCTCTCAACTTAAAAAACCAAGTGAATCTCCTCCGAACTCTAGAGGCTGCAGGTATCTGCCCTTAAATCAATACTTTAACAAAATATCATTTATTATATTAGATTTAGAGATTTTACGCTTCTGATTTATATACTCTCGATGGTATAGGAATCGAACCAAACGGAGAGTCTTATAGCTTGGAGGACACTAAAGATGCTGTAAAAGAAGGAAGTGGGTACACTCCATGGATTGAATGCAATACTGATGGATCAGGGAACAGCCAGCTTTACCAGATTTATTTATGTGTAGACACTTCTACCTCCAATTTCATAGAATGTCCAGTTTTTCCCAAGGGATATTGTGGCTCCAAGATTGAATTCCCCTCCTTCTAGTACGAGTATTATATCACTTCTAATGAATTTAATTGAATATTGATCATTTACTAAGATATAGCAGCAAACACTTTGTTTGCATCCTTGTAATGTTCTATCATTTTCGGGTAACACTAAAAAAAATTGATGAACTTAATTGAATGGCTTAGGCTGTTCCTATCTCTTTTTTTTTTTTAAATTATTTTATACTAATTAATCAACTATGGCTTTTCAAGGAATAAGAGGATTTAATGAATTGGCTTGCATGTACAGATATTATTCTTGAAAGTGTGCATCGTGTGAATTTGCCCTTTTTCCCAATAACAAATATTCAGTGTTAAAATAGCTTGCCATGACTTCAAATTTATTTATTTTTGGTAAGTCAAATTTATAAACAAAAGTAAACAGATAAGCCTAAAACACTCTTAACGTAATAAAAAACTTGTCGCCATCAAAATGAAGGTGAATCCCAAAGAGAACTTCAAGCTATACCTCTTGATAACCTGTTTCGACTATCGAGATAAAAATCAAGAGGTAGGTCAATACTATCACTTAAAAAGAAAGATCACTTTCGTTTATTAAGTACAATAAAAAATAAAAATTTTTGTACCAAAACTAAATTATAACAATTTACAAAAAAAGTACAAGAAGGAAATTTTATTTTTTTACAAGCACAAGAGAAACCAAAGGAGACAAAATCCAAGTTGTATAAAGCACCATGCCTATTCAAAGAAATATCAGCTTACCATTTGAAGAATACAGAAATCAACTTCTTCCACAGCCATACTTGCACCACAATAGGTTTACTATGCAGCCAAACAAGGTAGTGAAATTGGTCTAACACTGGAGAACCTCCAAAGCCATGAACCAACCCAAGAAGGTCTCGCCGTGATGCAGAAAAATGCTGCTAAAGGGGCCACCGAGCCCGCTTGCTGAAGCCCCTAAGGGATGGGGAAAAAGTACACCAAGCCATGTACATGCATGTGGCGGCAAGCATCATGCCGCTGGTTCTGGTGCCCTCGTTCCAGGACCATAACTTCAAGCACAGAGACCCAACTGTAAGGAGAAAGCACTAAATATAAGTGTGCATGCAGGGGTATAAAGTTGTTTTGATCCCAGCCCAATGGATCTAAGGATTGATGATAAAAACGGAGCTCAAGCAGGCTAAAAAATCAGCCGGCTCTGGGTTTAACACCCAGAATTTACTGTTCACGGGAATAGTTCCAGCAGGAAACTGCAGGCTTTAAACACTGAAAACGGGGCCAGAATTGCGTCCGAATGCTAATCTTCAGGTTCCCGCAAGTGTAACTAACCACAAAGAAGCTGAAGCAAGACCAGAACCATAGAAAATACCACAAACTTAATTGATTGGAGGTGGAAATCCAAGATCTAAACCAAACTATGTTGACAAGAGCCCTCCAAAATCTAATAAGGTTAGCAGTCCTAGTATCAAGAAAGAAGCATCTGCGCGTGTATCTTGACCCAAATGAAGAAATGGAAGTCCAAAAATGGAGAGAAACCGTAAGCATCACCAAATGGATGTGAAATCCTAGGGACCATGAAAGGTAAATATGCCAAGCTTTGTGATCATCCAAAAGTAAGTAGCACAGGTAAACCTACCCTCCATGCAAATACCAGCCCAAGTTCCTCTTCCAGAGATAGAATAAGAAGTCTTCAGATAAGAGTATCAATGCTAGAGTGATATGTATCATTTCCTTCATCATCAAAACCCCCATTGTGCCTACAAGAAGAACACTCCACATAGCAAACCAAGGTTTGCTTCCTGAGATTGACATAGCCAAAGAGAAATGCACAGCCAGGTAACCTTAAAGCAGCCCAAATTAGTATCTCACAACACCAGTAACACACATACACCATCACTAGCAACCAAGGGAGATCATAGGATGAAATGAGTCTAGTTATAAACATAATATGAAGAAAGTAAACAGTCATCCTCCAAATGTAAGGAGCCAAGGTCAAAATCAATTTCCTCTACCATTTCACAAACTTTGTCCGAAGATTGTGCCAAGATAATGAGCTTTTATTCCAATCCCAAATAAAGGAGCCAATCATCAAGTTTGTCAAAGCCACTTCACACATCACTAGATTGACAAGCACTATTTCCACCATAATAAACTCAAAAAAATCTATATGATGACCAAAACTCAAATAAGAGTAAGCAAAGCTAGTAGTAATACACCTACAAAATAGAAAACATATTAGACAAATCAAGTCCTTCCACTCAAAGGTGTCAATGACCAAAAAATGAGATATCTCTCTAACTTTCTTAATCCTCCCCACCTATAAAAATGAACCTTCATAAGGCACAAGAAATTTCCCCTCCCACTATGCCATCCTTCCATACTAGTCCCAAGTCTCTTAGAACTAAAAAGGTGCATGTCTTTTGAAGATACTCAGAGGAAGGGCCTAACTATTGGCAAGATTGTTATTCAAATTAGAGAAGGATAAGTTACTCAAATCTGCTTCTTTATCCCTAATGATTCTTCTTACATTAGCACAAACCCTTTCCTTAGTTAAGGAACCTTTCACAAACACTTTGTTATTTCTTTCTTGCCACACACTATGAACAATAGCACCTAAGCTCATCTTTATTATGATGGCTCTAAGGAAATTCCTTTTTCACTCTTTAGATATCTCCTCAATATACTCTTCCCACCCTTGGCCCTTATAGCTCAGGTTACTCTGGTTGAAAACATTATACCAAATAAAATGATTGTAGTCACATTGAAAGAAAAGATGGTCAATATTTTTATTATGCACATCACACAGCATACAAGTAATGTTAGAACATAAACCATACATTTGCAATTTATCATGTGTGGTCAACCTTTTCCTTAAAGCGAGCCATAGAATAACGGTTTGCCTAGGGATGTACTTATTGTGCCAAATGATGTAAGCCTAATTAACATCTCATTCCAAGCCATTTCTCCCTAAACTCATTCCAAGCTAAGTTAATGGAAAACATCTCATTCCTAGTAGGAGTCTAAACAACCCTGTCACTTTCTCCTACTAGATTGGCAAGAAAGGTCTCCGTTACTTTAATGATTTTACGAGAATAAGTCACAGGCCATTTCTAAGCTCCATTCTCAATGATGTCTTTTACCTTCATATTCTTTTTAATTCTTGAGTCATAGATAATTCTCTCCCCATACGTCTTAACCAGGGTTCCAAATGGATACCAATTGTCCTACCAGAAAAACGTATCCTCACCATTAGCAATAATATGGCCAATTCTAATGTACATCTTGTCTCTCAACTTAAGTAGCTTTTTCCACTACCAAGGTCTCTTTTCAGCACACTAAATATTATAAGTACTTCTCCCCTTAACTTTGTTCTTTCTAACCCAATCCACCCAAATAGAGGAACAATCATTTTGAAACAAATTCCACAAAACAGTCTTATTCCATTCTTTACTATTCTTTATTCTAAGCCCATCCCTATCACGCAGTTTACAAACCTTATCACAAGCAACCTTGGTCTTTCCCAAATTGATATCAGCCCCACTCCAAAAGAAATTCCTAAGTTTGACATCAATCTCCTTGAGGACTTTATTAGGGAGGAAGAAATGTGTCATCCAAAACACTTGAAAACTGAACAAAATAACATTAACAAGAATCAATCTCCCAACATAAGAGAGTTGTCTACTCTTCTAAGACAAAATACAATCAATAATTTTATTAATCAACTATTTGCATTCAGTATCTGATGTAACATCCCAGGGTTAGTTTGGTCTTTTCGGCTTCTAATCTGGGGTTAGAATGAGATTTTTGAGAATTTTAGGGTTGTGAGTAAGTTTTGGGGTGAAATAGAGGTTTTTAGAGAGTTTGGTGGCTTGTGCATGGATCCGTTTGAGTGGATTTGCATGCGAGCGCAGGAAAATGACATTTTTGTAATTTTTCTGCCATGTACGACCGTACATAAGAGGTGTACGCCGGTACGTGCGATAAATTCTAGCTGTCTTGGTTTTAAGTCGCGCTTATCCGGCTTCCAAATCATTTTCACCGAAAGTTTTCCTTTCAATTTCAGAGGAGATTAACCCTAGGAGTGAAGAGCAGCTTCCAGGACCATCCAATCCAGCTTGAGTGTTCAATTTCCTAATGAGAGAAGCATGTCAAGACGTAGGTGCTTCTTACCTCTTTTCCTTGTGTTTTGATTTGTTTGGTTTATGCTTTGATGCATAAGATTTGTTTCCAGTATGCTTGTGATGTTCTCCTTGTGTGCTGATGATGATTTGAGATGATTATGATGATGATTGATGCATATGTTGATGCTTATGTGTGAGAATATATGTTTATTTATGTTTATGCCATGGGTTGGATGATGTGCATATGATTTGAAGTTATGGAAAGGGATATTATGCTTATATGGAGTGTTTTGCATGTGGTAAATGTTTAATTTGAGTTTGAGATAAGATTTGGCTAGAATCGAGTTGATTCCAAGCAGTCATGGAAGTGCAGAGCAGGACGTATGCCCGTGTATGCGTAACGCACGTCCATACGTAATGCCTTTTCTGCATAGTCACGGTCGTGTTCACATAGCCGTACATGACCTAATTTGAAGGGTCACGCCCGTGCATAGCTTATGTACACCCGTACACCAAGAGAAAATAAGAAAATGCATGAAATTCTAGAACCTTGCACGACCCCATGCATAACTTGCTCATGGCCCCGTACACGTTCATGCACGCCCGTGCACACGACACGTACACCCGTACGTCAGACAAAAATCAGAATTTAAGCTTTAAATGATAAATATGCACAATAAAAGCTATCCAAGTGATAGAAAACAATAAAACGACCTCGAATAAGAATACATGATGCATCATAGATACAGCATAGCATAGCATGCCATACAATATTTTCAGAAATGGATCCGAGGATCTGAATTCATGTTTTCAGATGAAAAACATAGATTCCAGGGGTGAATACGAGGGGGCACTTGTGAGTTTCAGCACCCGTTGCACCAGGAGTTATATGCTCATTACTAGCCCTATGTATTAGCATGTGCCGGGTTGCTCAGCTAGCAGTTTTAGGTTTCTTGATACTAGGATCAGATGTAATATAGCGCGAGGTGCTCAGTTCAGATCAGTTTTCGGGCCAAGGCCTAAGGCATCACGTGGCCCATACAGTTTATGGTGGTGTTTACGAGGAAACTCACATGGTCAGTGTGTCAAATCCCTGTATTCATCAGTCTGCGTAACACAGTTTTCAACATAGCATGTACCCCAGGGTACACAGTTTTCAGTACAGCTTTCAGATAAAGCTTTATATGATTTTCAGATATGGGATCCTAAGATCCAACAGCAATTTTCATGAACAGTTTTCAAAAAACTATTTTCAGTATACAGGCCTAGGCCTAGTTTATGATTTCAGCATGTTATCATATCATGTCATTGTTATATGACACATCAGCATATCATTCAGAGAATGATAAGACAGTAAGAAACAATTAATGAACAGAATATGAACAACGTGTAAAAGACACGAACAGCAGAATATCAGAACATGAAAAGCCACGTAATGACACGTGAACTTCAGAAAACAGTAATAGAACAAAACAGAACAATAAAGATAATGATTATCAGTAAGAGAGTTTAGTGAGTCAAGTTTGACCGTTCAGATTACTCTTCACTCTAGGTTGTTTACGTATACTCATCTATATATTTTACGATCTGGCATGAGGTAGTATCCGGCCAGTGAAGATAAGAATGGCAGAGTGAGTCTGTTCTGTTTGAGATCATGATGTGGCAATCCTTGGAGAAGGATTGGTTTAGGGTCAGAGATAGGAAGTGCTTACTGGGTGATTTTATCACTCACTCTCTACTTTCCTTTCTTTTACAGGTGAGTGTTGGGGGCTAGAAGGAGGAGTTGGCTACCGTCTGGGATCCAGTTTGTATTCATTTTTCAGCATGTTTCGGTTTGTATGCTTATACAGTTTTTCTTTGCATGTAACTGCACATGTTTTTATTACACACGTTCCACGAATATTTTAATATAAATTTAGTTTTATTTGGGCATGTATATGTTTATGTATACATTGTTACCACAGGTTTATCTGCTGCGATATGTCAGTTCAGCTTAGGCATTTCGGTTGGGTATTATTGACCGTATTTTCTTTTTTTATTTATTATTATATTATTTAAATCAGTGAACAGTAATACCTAGCTGGGGTATCCTACATCTGAGATTTTAGAAGACATAATCGACACGCCCAAGTGCCTAAAAGGAAAAAAGCCTCCATTAAACCCTAAAAGTCTAATAAGCCTGCTCTTTTCCTTTTTATCCACTCCCAAGAGGAAAATGTTGCTCTTCTCTCTATTAGCTTTCAAACTAGACCATTTAAAGAAAAGATCAAGTGCATCCTTAAAGGTACTTATCGACTTCTCTTTTGCCTTACAAAAAAGAATGAGGTCACCAGCAAAGCAAAGGTGAGTAATTTCACACTTTTTACATTTCTAGTGGTATTTAAAATTCCCTTTCATAACCTCACTTTCAACGATCTTAGCAAACACTTCCATAGTTATAACAAAGAGGTAAAGGAAAATAAGATCACCTTGTCTTAACCCCTTTGAACTCTTAAAAAAGTCCTTTAACTCACCAATAATGCAAACCAAAAATTTGGGTGAAGTAATACACTTCTTAATTCGATGTCTGAAGATGGCGGGAAAACCAAGCCTTACAAGACAAGCTAATAAAAACTCCTAACTGACCATGTCATAAGTTTTCATCAAGTCAATTTTTATGGCACACTTTTTCCTATTAGCAATATCCTTGTGATACTTTTTGAGTAACTCATTGCACAACAAAATGTTATCCCTAATTCTTATTCCTTTGATAAATGTCGCTTGAGTTTTATTCATACACCTAGGAAAGACCTTTTTCATTCTATTGGCAATGATTTTGGAGATACAATTGTAAATAGTGTTGCAACATACACTAGGTCTGAAATCCTTAGTATAGGTAGGACTATCACATTTAGGAACCAAGGCAAGAATGGACCCATGCTTAAACTATATAATGACCAACAATCTCCTAAGTAGCCTTATAAAATTTAACACCAAAACCATCTGGGCTTGGAGCTTTGTTGTCATTCATAGAAAAAATAGTTTTTTTAATATCCTCTTCGGACACCTCTTTAACCATTTCATAAGCAATATTATCAGGGATCCTGCAATTAAACAACCAAGGCATGTTCTTTATATTGATAGCCTCTGAAGTGTCCCACTAAAATGTCTATAATTTGATCTTTCTCATAAATCAGATTGTTATTCTTATCCTCGATAGTTCTAATGGCATTTCTATTTCTTCTACTCTTGAGGCATTTAAAAACGTAACTAGTATTTTGGTCTCCCTCTTTAAACCACTTAACTCTAAACTTTTGCTTAATCAGGGACTCTTCCATCCAACTAATTTTTTGATACGGCCTAAAGAGCTCTTTTACCACTTCTACAAGCCTCTCATCAAATGGGTTATTAAGGGTTCAGATTTGTATGCCATTTAACTCATTTTTAGCCATCTTGACTCTCTCAGAGATACACCAAAACTTTCTCTTGTTCAAATCTTTCAATTTACTTTTCACCATCTTTAATTTCCTAACCAACTTGAACATTGAATTTCCAACAACCTCAATATCCCAACAATCTTTAATCAAAGGAAAAAACCTGCTATCAGATGTCCAAAAATTAAATAATTTTGTAGCATCGTAGATTCTGAAAGCCTTTTCGGTTAGAGTTTCGGGGTTAGAAATGAGATTCAGTGAGAAATTGGGAGTCTAGTAAAGTTCAGGGGTGAGTTAGTAAGTTTTCGGAGCCGTGTGGCTTTCGTAGGAATCCTTTCGGAAGGATTCGATCAAGCAAGTGAGCGGGAAATGAATTAAGTTCATTTTCCTTTGTGCACGCCCATGCATCATTGATGCACGCCCGTGCATGGTATAATATATAAGTGAGCCGTGATCAACTTAGCCATTTTTCTCACCCAAGTTTTCTCTTTAGCCAAAGTTTCTCTCTTCCCTTTGCAGCTCCCATTCCTAGAGAGGAAATCCAACTGTAAGTGGCTCCCAATCCGGTTAGAGAGCAAAGAGATTAGTGTAAAGAGAAGCCTTCAGAAGCATGGCAAGAGGTAAGTGTTCTCTTACCTTTTTCTTGAGTTTCTCGGCTTGTTTTGTGCTTTTTGATGTCATGGATGTGTTCTTTGCATGTTGATATATGTTGAGAAGGGTTATATGCCAATGCATGTTGATTGGGTTGATAGATTTCCATCCTTGGATTGTGCATGTGTGTATGTATGGCTTTGGAGAGAGAAAGAAGATGTTTCCATGGTAGATTCCATGATTGATGATGCATGTTGCTTATGAAGCTTGAATTGTGTTGTTTGAGATGCTGGAAATGTGTTATTTATGTGAATTGGTGAATGAATATGAAATGGCATGAGTTATGATGCATTTTCCAGGCGGTGCTTTGTTGAAGAACCAGACGCACGACCGTGCGCCAGTATGGCACGGTCGTGAGTCTTTGTTTTTCCAGATGCACGCCTGTGTGTACGCTGTATGCACGGCCAGAAATTGCCCATGCACGCTCGTGTGTCCGCAGATGCACGCCTGTGCATGCGTTTTCAGAGAAAGTGAATAGTAAATTCCAGTAGCTTGCACGACCAGGCGCACGACCAGTGCACTGTCCCATGCGTCCTGGTTCACGCCCGTGCACCTTTCATGCACGCCCGTGCATCAGTAGTTTTTCAGAAAAATGATTAATTATTGATTAATTAAGCATGTGAATTCCGAACAAAGGTTAATTGGCTTCAAATAAGCATCAGATGAGCATGAAATCAGATAATAAGTTACATATGCATATCATGGCATTACATGTAGCTTCAGAGAGGATCAGGGGATCCGAATTCAGCAGTATTCAGAACCCGATGTACAGGTAAGAGTATAGGTGGAACACGATGGGGCATCCGTGGGATTCAGCCTTCTGACACCGGTCAGAACGCTCAGCTGTATTACAGATTCAGTTCCTGACACCAGTCAGAGGATTCAGCAGCATTCAGATATTACCATCTGACACCAGTCAGATTGGGCAGTGGTTTTTAGATTCAGCTTTCTAGTCAGTAGCTAGACTGTTCAGTCCATATGGTCAGGATGCCGAATCCCTGTGTTCACCAGTCTGATCAGCACAGCAGGTACCCGAGGGTACAGAGAGGTATTCAGATGCATGCATCCAGTATATTCGGTTAGCATGGCATGACATACATATCATGACATGAATAATAATGGTATCAGTATATAATAAGAATGAGATTCAGATAACAGTTTCCAGATTCCAGTAAGCGTATAGATGTATGATTAGGGCCGAAGCCCAGGTATGTTTGATTTATATGATTGCTTGTGCTTGCTTGGGTATTGAGGGAAGTAAGGAGCGCTTACTGGGTGATCTTTATCACTCATCCCCCTCCTTCTTCCATCCTTTTCAGGTGGTTCGTGCTGGGTTCGAGGAGCGGGTGGATCGAGGCCGACGGAGAGGGCACGCATACACACCGCGATCAGTATGTATATCAGTTTTAGACCTGTGAGGTCGTATGTATCTTTTGTATGTTTTCAGATGCATCCGTATGTACAGAAACAATGTATGTATATATGTATAGGCCAATGGGCCCATTGTACAGAACAGTATGTATTTCAATGATGTATATTCAGAAAAGCTTTCGCATGTGCAGAAATGTATATTTTTAGTTTCAGATTTATGTTTTTCGTAGGATTCCCATCGCGGGTACCCGAATTTTCAGAAGATTAATAAAAAGGCCTTCCAGATTTCAGCAGTAGGGGTACTCGTGGCGGCGGGTCTTACAAATTTAAATGGGCATTTTCTTCTTTCTCTGTTGTCATCACAACACACCATAAGAGGGGAATGGTCAGACTACTATTTGGTGATCTATCCTAAATCACTACAAACTACTTTAACAACATCTAATTACTCATCATTGTATTACCATTTGGTAGCTCAATGTAAATTGAATGACTTACTACTATAAGATTCTAACTTAACCTATCTACAATACTTTTATCAATAATACAATGGGTAATACCACAATCAATTAAAATAAATAAATGAATGTCATAAAGAAGTAATTGACTTGTTACATCCATTGAAATCTACTTACTATTGCACCAAATAGAAAACTTGAGCCTTGTTACCTCCTTTAACATTTCCGATAATACCTTTAGAAAGACATTTCAACACCTTACGACCAGGCTTTCAAACATCAAAAGTAGACATTCTAGAATATCAAACACTCACCCAAATGTTTCTTTTGACATTTAGCACATGTAGGCAATTCAACATGGGCCATTTTATGACTCTTAAATTCTTTCTTATTTTGTACCAACCTTTTATTTTTATCTTTGTCACTACAACTCTCAGCAAACATCCCCATTTTCTTTAAACTACCTTTGACCTCAATCTTCTCCACAATGTCTCACTATACCTTTGAGACAGAAAAACATCTATCATAAAATCTTAAGTAATGCTTAGGTGAAGATTATGCAGAAAATTTTGAAATCATCCCTCCTCAAATCTAGCCAAGCCAGAGGCATATTTAACTAATGAATTAAATCTCGTGGCATACTTCTTAACTAAATTACTCCTCTAAGTCAACTCAATAATCTTTTAAGCTTTAACATAGGTAAGATCTATACTCTTAAGCTCATTATCGAACATTTTTTGAAACTATGTCTAACACAACCTCAATATAATAACAAAAATCCAAGCTAGATTCCATCAAATCCTAACATTATCTCTTAATAAATATATAATATATTGAATTCTCTTCTAATCTAACATCTGAAATAAATTTATAACACTCTCAATTGACTTTATCCACTCCTCAACAATGGCTAGAACCCTAGAACTATCGAATTGATGTAACTAATGCACCCTAGGTAGACTATAAATTGGATATAACTCTCCCTACCTAAATATTTTGGTCTCAGGATCCTTCTTGAAACCTAATTTCAACCAACTATTCATCGTTGGCTTTTAATACCTACCTCTTAAAGCCTTTTTAATCAACTCCCTAACATTGACCTCAATCATGCTAACTTGACTACTAGTAGCAAGTCTAACCAAAACACTACTCTCTGCCATATTATTTATAGGCAAGAAAGTAATAACTCTCCTTGCAAACAAGTAAGCATTTCAAGCACTAGCTATTAAGGGACTTTTCAAACTCATAACTAAATGCAATTTTTGAAAATCATGTAATTTAAAAAAAAAAACAATTTATCCTTGCAAATACTCAAAAATATTTTCGAAACAAAATTTCCAAAATCTTGCTCTGATACCAACAATTATAATACTACTATATTTATTTATTTATAACTTTATTTAATATAGTAATATTACATAAGCACATATTACTTATTCATTCATTCAAAAACAAATATGGAAATCTAAAATCACATTCTTTCATAAACATAAGCAGAAATATTTAACTTTAATTAAAGCATAACATAAACTCTTTTTTTAATACTACCTCTTTATTCAATTTTCATAGAAATATGGAGCACTAATCTGTTTGCAATGTAAACCACATGGATTATTTAAAAACATTACAAATTAAACTCATATCTTATTTATAGCTTAGATAACCATAGCCTTTAATGTACAGTTACTTATCATATGAATCAAAACTTAACCTACAACGTGAAGGGATTGGAATAAGTGACAAGTTACTTACTTCAATGTTTTCCACAATGTCTTACTGTACCTTTGAGACAGAAAAGCACCCATTATAACATCTTAAGTAACGCTTAGGTGAAGATTATGCACAAAATTTTGAAATCATCCCTCCTCAAAGTTAGTCGAGCCAGGGGCATATTTAGCTAATGAATTAAATCTCGTGTCATACTTCTTAACTAAATTACTCCTCTAAGTCAACTCAATAATCTTCTGAGCTTTAACAAAGGTAAGATATGTACTCTTAAACTCATTATCAAACATTTTTTGAGACTTCGTCCAGCTCAACCCCAATATATTAACAAAAATCCTAGCTAGATTCCATTAGATCCTTATATTATCTCTTAATAAATATATAACATACTGAATTTTCTTCTAATATAACATCTGAAACAAATTTATAGCACTCTCAGTTGACTCTATCCACTCCTCAACCATAGCTAGATCCGTGGAACTATTTAATTTATGTAACTAATGCACCATAGGTAGACTGTAAATTAGATATAATCTCTCCTTACCTAAATATAATGGTCTCAAAATCCTTCTTGAAACCTAATTTCAACCAACTATTCATCATCGGCTTTTAATACCTACCTCTTAAAGCCTTTTTAATCAACTCTCTAACATTGGCCACACTAATGCTAACTTGACTACTAGTAGCAAGACTAACCAAAGCACTACTCTCTGTCATATTGTTTATAGGCACGAAAGTAATAAGTCTCCTTGCAAAAAAGTAGGCATTTCGAGCACTAGCTATTAAGGGACTTTTCAAATTCATAACTAAATGCAATTTTTAAAATCATGTAATTAAAGAAAAACAATTTATCCTTGCAAATACTCAAAAATATTTTCAAAACAAAATTTCCAAAATCGTGCTCTAATACCAACAATTATAATACTACTATATTTATTTATTTATTTATAACTTTATTTAATATAGTAATGTTACATAAGCACATCTTACTTACTCATTCATTCATAAAAAAATATGGAAATCTTAAATCACATTTTTTCATAAACATAAGTGGAAATATTAAACTCTAATTAGAGCATAACATAAACTCTTTTTTTTAATAATACCTCTTTATTAAATTTTCATAAAAGTATGGAGCATAAATTTGTTTGCAATGGAAAGCACATGGATTTTTTGAAAACATTACAAACTAAACCCATATCTTATTTATAGCTTTGATAACTATAACCTCTCATGTGCTCCTACTTGTCATATGAATCAAAACTTAACCGACAACATGAAGGGATTGGAATGAGTAACAATTTACTTAGCAAGTAAAATTCTTAACCATATGTATTTCACCCTAAACCTTGAAATTTTATCTTAATGGTCTTAAATTTTCTTACTAAATTCATACTTCTTTATAAATCTTAACTTCTTTTTCTCTTGATCATGCTATGACATGCATGTAATGGTAAAAATTAGGCTAAAAACCATATCTTTGCCTAAAGGCTTTGTGCTTGAAATCATAATCTTGAAAACTTATTATAATTGATCCAAGGATATCATCATAAAATTTTTTATAAAATCATAATCTTTCATAAAACTTCATAAAAAATCATATGTTGATCAAATTGATTAACATAGGGATTTGACATCTCAGTTATATGAGTCCAAAATTGTTGCATGACTAATATATAATTTCTAACGAGTTTAGTCAGAGGCAATATCCAATTTTTAATGGACATTGATTTCTTAATATCTAATAAGCGTGCAAACTCAATAACACTCTCTTGTATCCACATCTAAAAGGTGTCTAAAAATATCATTTCTTTTAATTTCATAAAACACGCATATTCAACCTAAATTTTTGAAAAAAAGGAAATCATTTGCATAATATTCTTAAAATCATCTTATTTGGCATGTCATGTCATGAAAATGTATAATGCATGATATCGTAATTTCTTCTAATTTTCTTGAATTAAAAACTTAATTTATTTCTTAATTCTCTCAAAAATCTACTCAAACCGTTATGCGTAGTCACAGATTCTAGAAGCACATGATCATGAACGTAAGTTTCATATTAACATAAGTTTGTATTGTCGCATAACCCTTAATCACTAACTCATGGTTGTGACTTCAAGTGTAAACTCTAAATGATAACAATTCCACCTTGCACCTATACATGCACCATATACATGATCATGATGCTACAAAACATGCATGCACAATTATGCACCTTCTCATACATACAATCATATGTCATAATATGTTTTGGCAAATTATAGTCAAACACAGATCGATCTTAACCAAACTCAATTCATTTAACATAAATCAACATATGTAATCATCTTATAGCAAACATACATCCATCACAATTACACAATATAGAAAAAGTGCTTGTAACATTATCCTCTACCCATATCATCCTTTTTTTCATCATAGCATATGATTCAACTCATTGTCCATATCAAACAATCATGATCTCTAGTAAAATTCATAGTTCAACCTAATATCATATAAATCCTAAGGAAAATACACCTTGGTAGCAACTTTCAGGATTCAATATGCATTATTAATAAACATTAATCATTCATGCAAATATCCTTAATAGCACTTAAATCTATGATTTTAGATAATTAATTCAACTTAATCACATATAATTACATGTTATTATTAAACAGTTATCATCACAATAAGCTTCAATCACCAATTCACAAACAATTATCATCACAGCAAGCTTTGATCACCAATTCACAGAAACACATTCAATAAGCTTAAGAATAATACTTACTTCATTGTTTATTAATATGCTCCCTCTCTTAAACTAAATCTTTGACAAAACCATAAAGATTGAAGCTCTCTCAGTATCCTCTCGACTCTTTGATTCTCCCTATCTAAAAGGATCTAATTTTTAGTGCTCAAAGATAAAAGAAACTTGAATTACGAAGCTTTTTATATAAGAAGCATGCAAACAAAATTTGTCTGGTCATGCATAGTAAAATATTTTGAAATTGCATGTTATTTTGTGTTGTACACGGGTAGCCCTTCGTAGTGATATGTATATGGCTTAGAATAAAACCAATATGACCATTTTACCCCTTATATCAAATTTAACCAAGTTAAATGCATAAAAATAATATAAATTACCTTTTTTCTTACCCAGTGTACTAATTACTAAAAAACTAGGCCATTACAAATCTTCTTGTAAACTTCTCCATCAAGATTGTCATTTAGAAAGGCCTTATTGATATATAACTAGTAAAGCTCCAGATTGCTTTGGAAGCAATGACAATGAGGCTTTGAATGGTAACTAATTTGGCTATTAGAGTAAATGTTTCTTGAAAATCAACACCTTCAACTTGAGTATATCCTTTAGTCATAAATCATGCTCTAAATCATTCCATGATGTCATATGAATTAAACTTTACCTTGCACACGTATTTAATATTAATGGCCCATTTCCCAAATGGTAAGGGCATAAGTGTCCAAGTATGATTGGCTTTTGATGTAGAGATTTCCTTTGCCACTACTTTCTAGCAATAAGTATGTTTTACTACTTGAAAAAAAGACTTGGGCTTATCAACAAACAAGATGGTCACTAGAAAAATGTTTTTGAGTTTAAGAAAATTTGGAATAAGAATTAGTGTGTGAATGTTAATGTATTATAGAATTGCTCACGGGATTCTATAAGAGTGTGAAATGAAAGAAGGCAAGATAAAATACAATGACAAAGTATAGTTGTATCCTATAAGGGTCTTAGAAATTTTCTTGGTACATTTCATCATTGAATTAAATGACTTAATAGTGAGAATGATGGGTTGATTATTGCTAATAGATGCTAACATAAGTTCTTTATTTGTAGTGATACTTCATGATTCAAGTATGACTGAGTTAATGATGAAGACTTGATACCGAAATCAAGTGATTGCGATATTGGTACCATAGTAGTTGGGCTAGATTTCGACTTAGTGTGCATCAAGCCAGTGGCTTTATGACCATTTACCTATTTTCCTAAATCAATAGAACTATAAGTTTTTAACCTAAAACAAGTAGCACAAGTTTGTAGGTCTATAGCATTGTTATTCATGTTAGCAAAAAATAGATATTTTCAAATAATTGAACATCTTGCAAGGAATAAATCATCTTGCTTTCTAAATCATCCATTATATAACACTTTTGTCCATGAGGATAGTTAATAAAAATGTTTGGCTTGCTTTTAGCAATGAACTTGTCATGATGTTCATGTTTAACATGTCTATAACATATGCAACCAAAACTTTGTAAATGGTTATAATTGGGCATTTTACCAAACAAAATCTTATAGGGTGTTTGATTGTTAAGTATGAAGAGCAACATATGATTGATTAAATAAGTTGCAGTAAGTACGCATTCACCATAAAAGCTGATTGGAAAACTTGCTTGAAACCTTAAAGTTCTAGCTACTTTTAAGAGATGTTGATATTTTCTCACTTCACTTCTCCATTCTTGTTATATCGTATTTGTGTAGCTTATATGCCTGTCTAGGTCATTCTCAAAGTAGTTATTCAATAAGTTCATATGATAGAATTCAAGCCCCTAATATGTTTTGAAAATCTTGACTTTAGTGTCAAATTACGTTTGGACCCAACTGAAAAATAATAAGAAAAAGTGTCTAGTCTCAAATTTTTGTTTCATGAAAAAGATCCATGTTGCTTGACTGTGGTCATCCACAAATGTGAGGAAATAGTGTGACCTAGAATAAGATTTTTAGTCTAATATGGACCCCAAATGTCACAATGTACCAATTCAAAATTATTCATGGTTTTATTTGTTTGAATTAGAAAACGATAGTCGAGTTTCTTTTACCTTACAACAAGCATTACAATATATATATATATATATATATATATATATATATATATATATATATATGATGAATCAACCATAATAGAAATAGTTGGAACTAGTGTGAGTCAATTTATTGATAGATGCCCTAGAAGACAGTGCCACAAGTTCTTGTTGTTATGCCCTTTTGTTAAAAGTGTCTTCCCTGCCTTCTTGGATTCCTAGTAATATAAACAATTTCACACTCTACCCACTCAATCGACTATATCACACAAATTCATATCCAAATATTAAAACACATTTGAGATCATGTGTCAATTTGCCAAATGACAATAAATTAAAATGAAAATTAAGCATGCCCAACACTTGTTCAAGACTTGAATTTTAGCCAAGATCTACTCAGCCCAAAGCATGAACTAAAACATTATCTCCACTAACTGAGTTACGTTGCTTGATGCTCTAATCGAAAACAAATCTATGGGGTCATGCCAGTATGACTAAATATGCATTAGAGAGGTATATCCCTCTCTGAAAAAATAGGGTCAAACTTCTAATACCCCGCCCACTTTCATAGAACAATATTGTGATAACGTAGACCTAAGTGGTCATATTGGATCCTTTGGAACCATCACAAGTATGGCCAACCTATAAAGTGGGATATCAGGATTCACACAAACATTCCATGGAATTAATTGTGCATGTTACGTGGTTTGCTTCCATCGTATCAATAATCCATGAGTTTGTCTTACCAGGAAAATTTTGTGAAGCCATATTTCTAATAAGTCTATTAGTTGCTCCAAATTGCTGACAAAGAAGATCAATCAATTGTGTATTTGCTTGGGCGTAAGGGTTGGGTGCATAGCATTTAAAGTTAAGGCGTCTGCAGCGGCTGCAAATGATTGGTTTGACTTTACCGGTGACTCTTCGGTAACGTAAAATCATTGTTGATCTCGTTGCGACCTGGTCTTTCTCCAACTAGGTGGATGCCCAATTAACAATCTCATGCATGATTGTCTTTATTATAATGGGTGAACCTTCTCGTTTTTCTCTTCCATGCATACTACATTGATCAATCATTTGGTACTTAGGACAATAACATTGTAGCTTATGGTAAGGATACGAGTAGTAGCCATGGTACATTGTGTCTCTTTTTAAGCAGCCTCGACATATGCCTTTCCAACTCCTAGTAATGGTTATATATGCTCAAAATTTAAAATTGAACTATTTTGTATGTGTCATATAATCCCATCAAGAAATCAAACACTTTCTCTTCTTTGTGTATCTTCTACATTTCTCTGGCATCGCACGTACATTCGAGTATTGGTCAGAGATTTCGTAACTTATTCCAAACACTTTTCAATATACCATAGGACGTGGAGATAAGGGATTTTTCTTGTTGTAGTAGAGTAATAGTGCTCTTCTACTCAGATAATTGAGGTGTTTTCCCTTAAGTGAATCGTTCTTCAAATCATTTAATATCTCACTAGCAATGTCCGCATGAGTAATGCTAGTTTGTAACTCCTTAGATAGTGAATTGATATGATTTGACCCCAATATTGCATTGGATCCATACTAGGAAATCTCTAAAATCGACATTGGGTTTCGTAATCGATCTATCCATAATTCCAGCCTTGTTCTTTGATCAAAGTGCATTCAAGAAGCTATTTTTCTAAGTGAAGTAATTGTCTTCGGTTTCACTGACTTATCGTGCTTTCTTTTTACTTTCTTGAAGTATCATCTTTTCTTTGCTATTTCTAAGTGTGTTGTGTGTGTATATATATATATATATATATAATCTGTAACACTCTTAACTAGTCACAAGTCTTGTCTACTTTTATGTCTTATTATGTTCTTAATTCAGTTTTTGTTTTAATATTCTTTGCTCATATATTACTTAACATGTCATCTGTACTCTATTCCATGCATATTATGTATATCATGATATGCGATATGCTAAAAACATGTCTTTGCTAAAAATCATATACTAACCTTTAGACTTGATTTCTAAAATCTATTTCTAAAAATACTACTGTAATCCAAACATCTTATAATAAAACATATCTAAAAATGTCTGATATACTGATCAGACTAATGAATACAAAAATTCAACACCCTAGTCGTGTAAGTCTTATTATATTGGAACTTGATCAGTAAGTTGAAAACTATTGCATGACCAGCACTCAATTTCTAACAAGTTTGGTCAGTGATCATGTCTAATTTTTTAATGGACACTGGCTTTCCAATTTTTAATGGGCATGCAAACTCACAAATACCCCCTCATATACACCCTTTAAAATAATATCCAAAGTATTTTATTTTCTATTTTAAAACAGGTACATGGATCCTTGATCCATTTCTTAAAACACTATCTTGGCATGCCATGTCATACAATGTATATCATGCATGATATCCTGTTATACTTGCTTATTGTTAAGTTTTTTATACTTGTATGGGTCTAATTTTCCATTTTTGTGAATTTTTCTTATTGCATGGCCATGATTTATTAGGACGCACGATCGTGCATGGACATACGATCATGTTTCTTATGTCATATGAGTCTATAAATTCTTTGCTCAACACGATCGTGTCTTGCTTGGACAATCTTGCTTTACAAATATTGGCACACAACTGTGACCTTATAAGCACAGTCGTACACTTATACTTAACCAGTCACACATAATCAGTATACACGACCATGATATTATAGATACAAAACTACGAGTTCATGCACTTGTAGGCATATGGTCATGCGTCATGCTTCGTTTCTGCAATATCATTTCTAGAAAACCCAAAACCATGCTAATCATACCAAACATGCTTTTAAATCTATTCTAACAATTCTATAAAGTTAACACATCGTCTAAGCACCCATTTACTTCATCCATATTATTAAAACTTATAAGATAACATATTGAAACCCTTAAATTCAAATATATACATATATATAAACCATGGTTTTCGAGCAATCAATCTTCATCTAGATACTTTGATTTCATCCTGTTAACACTCAAACATGTTATTCAAGCATCAAACATAAAACAATCATTATCATAACCCAATCAAACAGAAACACATGTTAAAAACAAGGGAAAAGAGGTTAAAAACACTTACTTCTTGCCATGGCTACTACCTCTCTCTCTAACTGAATCTAAATTTCTAGTTGGATTTACTATTGTTAGTTGCTCTCTCACCTTTGTTGGACTAGGGTTCTTTGAGAAAAGAAGGAAACTTGAGGTAAAACTTATTTGAAAAGCGAAGAAAATTTTGTTTTACATATAGTAACTAGTACAACTAGTACACACGGTTATGTGTTTGAGGCATATGATCATTTGTCAAGAAAATCATAGATTTTCTTCTCTTCCCACGCTACTTATTGTAATAGACTGAGGGTAGAATTTTCTTTTTAGGTTCTGAATCCAAGGGTGAAAGAGAGATTTCCTTGATAGAAAAGAGTTTTGAGAGGGTTTAAGGGTAGAAAAGCTTTTTAGAAGCCTTTTGTGGCTTGTATATGGATATTGTGGGAGGATATTCTGTGTATGCACGAAGATGGATGAAAATTGAGATTTTTCACTGCACATACGACCGTGTGCCTAGCACACATGCCCGTGTGTCTTACCTTTTAGCCATAAATACGTTTTATTTTTTCCTAGTCATACAGTTTCCAGTTTTTCCAGTTTTCATTTCCTTCTTCTTTCTTCAGCTCCAGTGAACCCTAGGGTGATTGAAAGAGATTCCTCAGTAGCTCAATTCTAGATTAGAGATTAAAAAGCTTCCAAAGAGAGAGGTCCAGCTTTTATGGTGAGAGATAAGTGTTTCCTTACCTCTTTCACTGTATTCATAACATGCTTTGCTGTTTTGAGTTGTGAAGAATCATTGTGTGCTTGTTTGAAATGTCATCAGCATGATTGAGCTTTGATATAATGAATTATTGGATGATTGAGTGGCTAACGACATGATTTATATGTGTATATTATGTATACATGAGTTATATGCTTTATGTATGATATATGACATGATTGAGATGATGATATGATGAATATTTGCATGCTAGCAGTAGTATTGAGTGTGTATTATTGTTGGATTGAAGTGTAAATGAGTTTGGTATGGGAATTTTTGGGTTTCTAGATGCGTTTTGTATAATCTAGGTTGAGTACATGCTTGTGTACCCAAAGATGCATACCCGTGTGGCCTCAATTTTACATGAAACATGGCCTTGCATGTTACCCGTATACGTATGAAAATCCAAACACATGCTCATGTGTCTATTCCCAATTTTACATGCTCATGTAGGTAAGACACAAGAGTGTTGAAAGGCAGTTACACGTTTGTGCAGTACGATACACGCCTGTGTGCCTAGCTTATGCACGTCTGTGTATTTCCACTATATGCCCGTGTGGCTGGCCAAAATTTGATGAATTGATTCCAGAAGCTAGCATGCCCAAGAACACCAGAAGCACATGATTCCATGTGCCATGACACACACCCGTGCACACAGAAACACACGCCCGTGTGGCTTAAGAAAAACAGAAAAAGAATATTAAAGTTAAGTCACTCTAAGTCAATTCTAAGCACACAGAACTCGGTAATAAGAAAATAAAACAACATATCATAAATGATTATCAGTATTGAGCACGACATGCCATATCAAATGATTTCAGACTGGATCTAAGGATTCAACAGTATGATTTTAAAGTATAAATATATGATATTTCATATATAAGTTAGGGGTGGATACGAGGGGGCACATGTGAGTTTGCATACCCGCTAGAGAGGGAAATCAATGTTCGTTAGAGAGGACATGGTTATTGACCAAGCTAGTTAGAGAGAATGTTGGTTGTGCATCAATAGATTCAGTAGGATTTAAGCTCACACGGCCAGGGTGTCGAATCCCTGTATTCATCAGTCTGGTCAGCATAGCAGATATTTTCAGATACAGTACTTTCTAATATAGTTTTCAACTATATTATATGTATATATTCAGGATCTTCAGATCATAACTTTTATTATCAAAAAACTGTTCAGAAAACCAAGCCCAAGGGTAACTTTTATAGCTTTTCAACATATACATGACATCAATGTAACATCCCAGGTTAGACATACCCTTAGAGGAAGAGTTTTGGGGTTAGAAACAGAATCCAAAAATAGATTGGGAGTCTAAATGAGTTCAGGGGTGAGTTAGTAAGTTTTCAGAGCCTGTGTGGCTTTCGTGTGAATCCTTTCAGAAGGATTCGATCAAGCGAGTGAGCGGGAAATGGATTCAGTCCATTTTCCCTTGTGCACGCCCGTACACCTTTGATGCACGCCCTTGCAAGTGCTTTAGTATATAAGTAAGCCGAGAGAAATTAGTTTATTTTCTCACCCACTTTCATTTTAGCCAAAGTTTCTCTCTTCATTTCAGTTCCTCCCAACCTTAGAGAGGAAATCCAGCCAGCGGTTGCTCCCGATCAAGCTAGAGAGCAAAGAGATTAGTTAAGAGAAAGCTTTCAGAGGCAATGGCGCGAGGTAAGTGTTCGCTTACTTCTCTTCGAGTTTCCCAGCTTGTTTGATGAAATGTGTTGCTTGGATGATTCCATTTCATGTTGATGAGTGTTGTGCATGTGAATATGTTGAGATGATGATGAATTTCCACCCTTGAATCATGCATGCATGGCTTGTGTGTGTTTTTGTGAGAGAAAGAAGAAGCTTTAATGGTGGATTGAATTATACTTGATGCATGTTGAATTGAATGCTTAAATTGTGTTATTTGAAGCGTTGGGAACGCATGTTTGAAGTGAATTGAAGATTGATTGTGAAATGGGTGTGAATTTATGCATTTTCCAGGCGGTGTTCTTGTTGAAGAACAAGACACACGACCTTGTGCCTTTGTTTTTCAGAACACACACCCGTGTGCACGCTGTGTGCACGGGTAGAAAAGCCAGACACACGCCCGTGTATCTTGAGGGACACGCCCGTGTGCGAGTTTTCTTCATGAATTTGTCCAGAATTCCAGTAGCTTGCACGATTGGACGCACGACCGATGCACGGTCCCGTGCATCCAAGCACACGCCCGTGTGCCTTAGCCATGCACGCCCGTGTGTGAAGGCATGCACGCCCGTGTGTCTTGCCCACACGCCCGTGCACTTACAGTTTTTCAGAAAAAGAATTGAAAATAAGAAATAAAGTATGGGAAACTTGTTTAATGATTGAAATGCTTCAGATGAGCATAAATTCAATTAATAAAGTTGCATATGCATATCATAGCATGACATGTAGCTTTAGAAAGGATCAAGGGATTCGAATTCAGTAGTATTCAGTATTCAGAACCCGATGTACGGGTAAGAGTATAGGGTGAACTCGAAGGGGCATCTGTGGGATTCAGCTTTCTGACACCAGTCAGAATGTTTAGCAGCATTTTAGTTTCAGCCTTCTGACACCAGTCAGATCGTACAGTATACAGATTCAGCTTTCTAGCTAGTAGCTAGACTGTTCAGCCCACATGGTCAGGATGTCGAATCCCTGTGTTCACCAAGTCTGATCAACACAGCAGGTACCTTCAGGTACATTCAGATATTCAATATTCAGATGCATGCATCCATCAGTATTTTTAGTTAGTATGGCATGACATACACATCATGCCATAAATAATAATGATATTAGTAAGTGAATGATAATCAGTAAAACAGTTTCAGATTCCAGCAAGCGCATAAATGTATGGATAGGGCCGAGGTCACGTATGTTTGTGATTGTTTGTGCTTGCTTGGGTTGAAGGAAGTAAGGAGCGCTTACTGGGTGATCTTTATCACTCATCCCCCTCCTTCTTCCATCTTTTACAGCTGTTCGTGTTGTGGTCGGAGAGCAGGTGGATCGAGGCTGACAGAAGAGGGCCCACACCACCGGTTTTGAGTTTGTACAGTTTACAGTTTTGGACCTGTGTGGTCATATTGTATACACTCTATGTAATCAGATGTACAGAAACAGTTTATATGTGTGAAAAGGCCATTGGGCCCATTGTACAGAACAGATCATGTATATTTCAGTTTTAATTAATGTAAAGCTTCCGTATGTACAGAGATGTATAGTTTCAGATTTTATTTTCGTAGGATTCCCGTCGCGGGTACTTGAGTTTTCAGATTATTAATAAAAGCTCCTCATATTATTCAGCAGCAGGGGTCCTCGTGGCGGTGGGTCCTACAATCAGCATATACATTTCATGTCATGTACAACATCTCATGAAAAACAGAACAAAATAAGATAAAGAATAATACAGAAAACAAATGCACTTCAGAAAGTAAAGAGAATCAGACATTAGAAAACAGAGCTTTCTACGTGACCCGTCACGTAGCCAGCTAAGTGCAAGACCTACGAGTGTTTGAGTTTGGAAACGCTTGCTGAGTGACTTTGTCACTCACCCCTTCTTCCCTGTTTCCTTTTACAGCTCAGTGAGTAGAGAGCGGCTGAGCTGGAGCGAGACAGCTATGAGATTTTGGGGATATTGCTCGGCAGTAAATAACATGTTTGGCTCGCATGCTTTTACTTATTTTTCATGTATATATGTGTGTATTATATCTTAGTATACACTGTATGATAGTATATTTTATACATGAGTAGTCTGGGGTTTTTATGCATATATCTCAGTATTTTAATTTACTATTACAGTAAATTATATTTACAGCTTTCTTTTATAAAGAAATTTTAAATGTAACAGTTCTTCTACTATAGAGGTTCCCGTCTCAGGTATATTTTATTTATAAATTACAGTATATTTTCATAGCGCACAGTGAGCTAGGGCGAGGGTCGCTACACTTATGAAATTGTCTCCCAATGAAACCCATGCATATGCCACATACAGCTTATAAATAACTATTTTACACCTAAACCTTTCTAATTATATTCCTTACTATAAAATCTCTCTTTTAACCCTAATTTTCAGCCTAAAAAGATTATTTTAACTTCAGGACGTTACATTCTAAGATATCTAAGCATACTTTATTTGAGTGATAACTATATTAGACTTAGATTGAGTCATTTTTATCCCCAGCAAGTATCTAAGTAGTTTATGGTCTTTAGTCTGAAAATGATCCAATAGATGCTCTTTACTCGATTGATATCCTCATCATCATTATCAATTATGACAATGTCATCAACATAAACAACAAGATAGATACATTTCCACTATGTTGTATGTCTATAAAATACAAAATGATTTGACTCATTGCGAGTCATGCTAAACCCCTAAATAACAGTGCTAAAACTTCCAAACCAAACATGCAATGACTATTTTAGGTCATACAATGAGTAATGGAATTTACATACCAAACCAAACTCCCTATGAGCAACATAACCAGATGATTACTTCATATAAATCTCCTCCTAAAGCTCACCATATTGGAAGACATTTTTAATATCTAATTGAAACAGTGGCTAGTGAAGAATAGTAACCATAGATATGAATAACCATACAGAGGACATTTTAGCTACTAGAGAAAATGTATCACCATAATCCAAACCATAAGTATGAGTGTAACCCTTGGCAACTATGATTTAGTGATTAACTTTACCATCAGGATCTGTCTTAGTTGTATAAATCCAATGTCATCCAACAATCGAATGATAGGGGGATAATGGCTCTAAGTCACAAGTATTATTATTAGTATTATTATTATTATTATTATTATTATGTAGAGTAGTTATCTCTTCGACTATTACTTGTTGCCACTCGATATCAAAAAAGGTCTTATAAATGTTGGAAGGTATAAAGACAAGAAATGGTAAACATAAAAGCATAGAAGGGTCAAGATAATTGATAATAACTAATAAAATTATAAATATGATGAAGGTTACCAGTGGATTGCATACCTTTACAAATGATGAAAAAATATTGATCATTGAGAGGTAAAAGAGTAATATGGGAGGCATCTGCAGAAGAGAATGCACCAATAGGAGCATTAATGCAAGGATCACTAGTAACAATGTTAATACTTGTAAAAGGAGCAAGTGTGATATCCTCAAAAGGAAGAGATCCTTTGGTGAGTTGAGAAGACAATGGTTCAATGAATGTCTCAAGAACTTGGTTAGTAAGAGAAGGAAGCTAAGGCATAGAAAGAACTATGGTTATAGACTTGAAATCTAGTGACGAGGAAGAAAAGAAAAATGATGACTTAAAGAATATAACATCAATAGATATAAAATATTGATGTGTGGATGGTGAATAACATTTATACCTTATTTGATGAAATGAGTATCCTAGGAAAACATGAATTTGAAAAAAGAACAGAGAGATACTCATGAGAATTATCACTTCGTAATATACGAATAACAGTGTTAAATTGTGTCTTAATTTTAACATAAAAAATAATTCAAATATGAAAAATAATTCAAAACTAGATTTCATTAAAAACAATCATGTGTATTGAGAATAATCATCTATGAATATAACAAAATATTGAAAACTCAAAATACAGAAGACATGACAAAGACCTCAAACATCTGAATGAACTAATTCAAAAAGGGACATAACACGTTTATTGGCACGTTTGGAAAAGGAACTATGCGAACACTTCTCAAATTGACATGACTCACAATTTAAGGACAATAAACTAGAAAGACCTAAAACTGTCTTTTGAAGCTTCAAGACACTAAGATGGCCCAAACGATTATGATAAAGAGCTGAAGACTCGAAAGCATTGCAACTAATAGGAGAAAAAGACAAGGTGAGGTAATAGAGGCCTTATGACTCACGTCTTGCACTAATCATCTATCTCGTGTTGTAGCCCTTTATAATAATAAAATCAATATGAAATGTGACAAAACAATTTAAGAAATATGATTAATGTAATTAAGAAAGTAGATTGGAGTTATTCCCATAATAGAATTGTTCAACTTGAATATAAATGATATCTTGACATAACGAATATATAGAAATTCAATAAACTTTACGAAATCAAAATACCAGTAAGATTCTTGTTATTTTTCCCTTGTTGACAAAGAGTTCAACTTAATTATTTATAATTAATGATACAATCAATCATATAAACAATAATACATATTTGCAATTCTTAGTGGATTGAGCTTGATATAACATTAACATTAAAAATGATTAAAATTAAAATTAAAAAATCTTAATAAATATATAGAGAAATAAGGTGTTAACAATATGATTGATAACACATTCATTGATAATGTCATACTTTATTTTTTAATAAATTCAAACTATAGGCCAAGCCCGATAAACTGCAATTTTTCAGTTCAATTAGTTTTAATTTGAAATATAAAATTATTTGATTTGATTTGTAATTTTATCACTCCGTTTTTTTTAATTGATTTAAAAATTTCTTAAATCAAACTAAACCATGAGCAAATGCAATTGTCGGTTGCTTCATATTCTAGAGGCGGCCTTGAGCTTGTCCACACGTATACACAGAACTTTTTTGTAATCTATTCATGGAAAAAAATGCACTACAGTCAGAAGAAGATACAAGGGCTTACCATGCTTCTATGGGCCATATTTTGCAGCATACTACAGTGTTATTTACAGTTATACAATAACTTAAATGTACATGAAAGGGGACGACACCAACTTATTTATTCATCAGGCCACGTACAAACCTGGAAATTCCCCCAAAAAAAGTATAACAAAACGTTCTACCATTTTTGGGCTTCAGGCAAATAAATGATTTGTCTCGACCAACAGCCTTTTCTCTAAAAATTCTGAGACTCAATACCAGCTTCAACTTCAGCTAGGTTCGTACCATACTCATCCAGCAAGAAGTCACAAAGTTCTAAAAGCTGATCAGCTAGAGGGGGAATACCAGGGTTGCGCCCATCATTGTAAAGGTGGGCATTCATGGCAATTTGCCACACATCATGTCTAAATTCCTCGTGGTGCTTGTACTCCATCCTCCTTACCTTATCCCTGATTGTGGACAAGTCCATGGGACGTTCTACAATATCAAGGTAATCAGGGGCATCTTTCTTGGATACAGGTTTGAGGAAAAGATATGACACCTCGGTATTTTCTCTAAGAGTCTCTACAATGCGTTCTAATATGTTTGACAGACCGACCTGCAAGATAAATCAATGAGAAGAAACACAAACAAACCAAAACACACACACACACATATATATAAGAATACATGGTATTGAAAAATCTATTCTCTCTGTACATTTAGTATTCTTGAAACCAGCAAGAAAAAAAGGCAACCCTGCATCTGAAAACAATTCATGTTAACAGTTTTCCCTCAACAATCAACCAACCAACCCAGCTCTGTAAGCTTCTCCTCATTTCAAATACTGAAGAAACTAACTAGGAACTCCCTATGTGAGTAAATGTCTAGATGACATGATTGAGAATTGTTTAATCAATGAAAATTAAAACCAACACATGCTGCAGATTAAAAGCTAAGAATGAGTGGAGTACCTCCCAACCTCTACGCCGCTTTGTTGGAGGTCCTGAATCTGCACCATATTTTCCCAAATCAGAAACAGGTCTTCTCTTTGCACTGCGGTCTCTTTCTGGCATCCGTCTGTCATTTCTTCTTGCCCTATAGTCCTCTAAATAATCATCTCCTAATTCCGGCTTCTTCTTCTTCTTCTTCTTCTTCTTTGCTTTTTGGCGTTCTTCTTCCTCTCTCTCCCTTCTGATGGATTCTTCATATCTTTTGAGTTCAGCAAACCTTTCTCGCTCTTCTTGCACCCTCATTTCTTCCTCATAAAGCCTCCTTGCCCTCTCTTCTCTCAACCTGGCTGCATTTCTTCTCTTCTCTTCCTCTTCCCACCATCTTCTCTCCTCTTGACTTTTCCTCTTAGATGACCCATGAGTCAACTGTGAGCTTTCCTGCTTCCCACGCTTCTCAAAACTTGACAATTCAACTATTTTTTTAGTTTTCCTATACTCTAGATGAGTGGCTCCATCCTGACTGAAGACGTCCAGGTCAATAATTTCTTTTGGTTGTTTTATAACAATTTTCTTTTGGGGCAGCTCTCTATCTTTCTCTGCAGGTGGACGTATCACAATAGAAGGCCTATGAGATTCAACTTGTTCTCTATCCGTACTAGGTGGGGGCCTAATAACAATAGAGGGCCTCTGGGCTTCTTGTTCTCTGTCAATATTTATTGGAGGTCGTATCACGATTGAGGGCTTATGCGATTCAACTTGAACTCTTTCTGTATCTGCTGGAGGCCGTATTACAATAGAGGGCTTATGAATCTCAGCCTGCATTTCTTCAGGTTTTGGCTTATTAGAAATTTTTATTCTATTGACCTTAGCAACAGATCTATTTGCAGTTTCAACATCAGAGGTAACCTGTAGCTCAGAACTTGGCATGGGTGCAAAAGTAAGTTTATCTGAAAGCTTATCAGTGGAGCCACATTTGAATTTCACAGGGACAACCTTCGCCTTTGAACTAGATTTCTCATCCTCAGAAGCTTCAACAACCGCAACTTTTGTAGCACTTTTAGATATGAGCTTCTTCTTAAGATTTTTTGGTTGAGCCTGACTTAAAGGATCCAGAGTGTTGGATTTAGCAGAAGCTTTTTCAGCATCAGCAGTTTCAAGCTGTGTATCTGGATCTGCTCGATACTTAGGGCAGTTTTTGTTGGTTCTCATGTGTCCAAACTGGTTCATCAAAAGGTAAACAATCAACTCGATAACATATTTTAAAAAATAAATAAACTCTATGCTATTCTAAAGAAATCCAACCTGACCACAAGCTCCACAGACGAAACTCTCCCTTGATGACTTCTTCTCCTTAAACATCTATTTGGAATAAAAGTATGAAGTTTAGGTCATTTTGAACAGAAATAAATTTTGGGGGGAGGGAGGAGAGAAAGGAAAGAAGAGAAACTGATCATCTCCACAGGCAAAAGCTTGTAATAAGAGAACATACTTCCAACTTCCAAAATATGTATATCCACCAATCTATAATGCCAGTTCTATGGTACACATAATTTTAAGCATATAGTTGTTATAACCAAGGGTGTTTAGGTGACTATCCAAACAAAACAATCCTGCCCGTAATTATCACATCTGCATGAAAAACTGTAGAACCATGATCTCATAACTAATATGACAAATATGAACTCAACTCAAGGGGCCATATATAGAGTACAACATATCAATAACCCAGGTTTTCAAAGGGTCTTCTTTTTTTTTTTTTTTTGTGCTAAAGAGTTGATAAGGTTTAGTCTTATACAGAGTACTAAAGACTACAGAGGTATACAGTAACAAATATAGGAAATTTAACAAATTAGTGCACATTAAAACACAAGGATGACAACCTGCTAACGTGGGGGCAGTCCAGAAAACTACAAACCAGGTTGAAAGTATATTTTCCTAGTAAATATATTGCTCAGGGTAAGCTTTTGTTTGTCATCACTACATATAACATTGAAAAATTGGAGCAGGCCATACCATCTCATGATTAGCTGACAAAAATGAAATGCAGTCTAGCAAAGTTCAGTTCAATGTTAATTACCCAAAAAAAAAAAAAAGTTCAGTTCAATGTTTCACTAAATCTTCAAATAAGGTTGTTTGTCATCACAATCTTACCTCATCAGCAGAACAGTATTCAGCTACCAGTAAAAGAAAATGAAGCAATTTGCGACCATAATCATAGCACATATCTGTAAATCATGGATTTTGCTACTCTTAAATTTTTAAGTCATGATCTAACAATTCCCATAATTTGAAAATACTGTAACAAAGGCACAACCTTAGATAGGTCTTACATGTAATTACTTCCAGAAACATGCACAGGTCATTGTCATTCTCTACAAAGATTTTAAATACTAAAAACCCAGTAGGAAGTACATGCTAAATAAAAATTAGCAATTTCCTGTCTCTGTGCTTCTATATTCAATTTTATGATCTCCAGCCACTAATCAGATTTCCAAATTGTAGCAGGGTGAAACGCACTGAGAATTATTAAATCCTAACACAAAGAATACTCTACAAAATGTATTGTTTCGGTTTGCTTGCAGAAAGACCAGAAGTGGAGAACAGACAAGATAATTGTGCAACATTTGTAGCAGTGGTATTGTTTTAACATGGGGCTAAATGTCCAGGAAAAAGATTACTGACGCTACACTTACCTTCACATTATCTCCCAATATTTTGAGTTTCTTGAGTTGGCCAACCGGCGCAATACCATTCTTCTTCATTGTTTTCATCTTTCCAGACATGGTTCTTTTCATAATCAACCTCTCCTCCTGCCATCAAAAGATAATGATATTACTAGTACTGCTAAAGGTAACTTCCCATGCAGCCAAAAAGAAAATTGCAATGAACCTGAAAACCTATAAAAAATTGAATGAAAAAACGTGGTTAACTCACCTCCTTTGGATCTCTAATATTCTCGTTTGCAGCAGAGGATCCATTTGGTTGGAGTGTATTAATGATTTGCTTGTTTATTTTATTCAGTTTCTTAGCCCGTTCGACCATCTCAAGGCCAGAAACAGATTTCATGGCTGAAGCAACTCCTATTTCCTCTGCCACAGCTTTTGTTTTCTTCTTCTGTTTCTTCTGATCAGACTCATCATCTGCAAAACAATTGTATGATTAAGCATAAGATATTACCATTACAATATTCTCTCGATAATACAGTCACCTAGTATATAAACTAATGAGTTAATGGTTCAATTAAACAGAAGCTTTGCCATAGATCATATAAGAAGGAATAAACACTATAGACAGGACAGACAAATGCTGAAAAAACCCCATATTAACTCCAGAGATTTGCTTAACCTTAGGGTAATCATTCAATAAATTATTTAAAATCTCAGAAGACAATTCCATTCATCATACAAATAAAAGTAAGGGCCACGAACTGCAATGCAGTTCACTTTAGGCGTTGTTTTAGAGTTCATTTTCACCTACATAGGCAGGTAAAAAATAGCTTTGGTTAAATTTTCAATACTAAGGCCCAAAATATATTAAACATTAATACGACTCCACTAGTTCACGAAGTATCAAAAAAGTGTCAAACAGGACAAACTGGGAAAACAAACAGATCACTAATACATATATATATATATATATAATGGATCACTAATGCACTAACGCAAAATAAGCCATCTAAAAAGGGACTTAAGCTTTACAAGGAGTATCATGAACCTGTGCAAAAGAAACCCAAAAAAAAAAAAAAGAGACAGAGAGAGAGAGAGAAAACAACTAGAGCATGAACAAGCAAAGATCCAGAATCTATAACAATATCCACCAAAAAATTATCTACTTTGCTCCCACACAAATACCTATACCTATATATGGATAAACGCTTAAACCACAAAACTTCAATAATGAAATATTCTTCGAAAGTAAAGAGAATAAGCATTTAGAAACCAAACAAATCATACCATCCATGAGCAACCTGCATAATTCGGCTGCTTCAGCTGCTTCATCTTCAATTTCCTCTTCTGCCTGTGCTTGGGATGGACGCCTTCGCATTTTGAGCCCCTTTACACCATCTGCTTTATCATGCTTGGATTCATAGTTATTCTCTTCCCCTTCTTCTTCAAACTCCTCTGCATCAAGCAAATTTTCTAGGTCCCCGGCAAAGGAATCCAAGTCACTATTTGCTTCAGAGTCACTTCCATTGTCCCCATCATCACCTGCTGAAAGAGATTGAACTTGTCGATCCCAAATTTCTTGGCACTTTCCTCTTGTCTGTTGCTGCAGCTGAAGAAAGGACATTCGCTGGCCACGCGCATACTTGCTGATAGTTGTTGGATCAACCTGAACCCCTGATGCAGCTTGCTCACTAGAAAGCTTACGTATCATAGCAATTCGGTGCCATCGGGTCTGTTTTGCAATCACTTCCTCTGGAACATTGAACTTAAGAAGGACCTGAAAATAAGTGAGCAGTTAAAATCCACATCCACCATCTTATTAAGTTCCTAAAATGAATCTCTTCTCCAGCCATTCGCATGAAGGGAAACTAAACCGTTCAAGCTGCTATTATTGTGAAATAGATTTGGAACATATGTGATTAAGGGAAAACATTCAAAAGATTTTGACATATTTCAGCTGATCCTTTACAATCTTGACCTTTTAACCTTCAATTGACAGTAAAATAAATAAAAGTACTGCAATGGTTAAAAATAAAGCTTTAAGTTACTATTATGTGCTTTCCTTTTCTACATCCTTTCCAAGAACCTAAAAGTTACTCATTCCTTGGATATCCTGCACCTCATTTAAAAATTCAAACCTGATCTATTCTTGATAAGAGAAACCAAGGGATCTAGCATATAGAGCAGGGCCATTCATATAATGAATGTTCACCACACAGCACATATCAGATAACCTCAAGTTCAATAAGAAGGAAATTTGGCAACTATTAAAACTTTTACTTTTCATATATATTAATATGTTTGGCAACTATTAAAACTTTTACTTTTCATATATATTAATTTATTAATGGTCTAAGGGAGAGGTAACTAACCCATTAAAAAGTAGACATCAGTTGACCAATAAAACCCCTAAATCCTAAAGAAGGTGAGATTGATGTCAGGTCACTTGTCTTACTTCTTACTGAACTCATTATGTTGCGAAACTTCATTTAGTTTGATATACAAACTGGGGCAAGTGCTTTGACATGGGTCATTGAAGAAACTTGCGGGCTACAAAATAAAATATAAAAACAATTTTTGGAGCTATGATGTGTTCTTACAGATGACTTCTAAGTAAATACTATGAAAATCTTAGTAAGAATAACAACACACCTCTCGGGCAGCCTCCATGCTCAATCTACGAAGATCAGCATCTGTTCCGGTAACAGTGGTGCCTCCTCGACTAGCAGCAGCTTTTTTCTTCACCATTGCACTTGACATTGGTGCCTTTGGAGCTGCACGGACATAGCTAAATCCTAGGCCCCGACCAGATGGATCACCAACACCAGTTATTTCCAAACGCTCAATATTTTCTCTGTCCTGAATAAACAATAAGTACAACATAAATCACAAAATTATACACCTACAAGTGGGCCAACAAATTTTCATCAATCAGAAAGATAAATTTACCTGGTTTGTACATGCAACAAAATTGCTACTGAGGTTCCATGGAGTTATCAATAGTTCCCTCTCAATGTGTGATGCAGCAGCCAGAGCAATCGCTTCAGCAGGGAGCTGACTCACCGCAGATGAGATGCTGGCAGGAAGAGTTAACTGTGTAATTCCTAAATGTTTGAGCCGGTACAGGCCAGCCAGCATACTTTCATAGGCACAGATCTAAGGAAAAAGGGAAAAAGAGGGAGACCAAAAGAGCATAGTGAGTAAACTACATAAAAATGTAAGCAGAATAAGCACTTTAACTGGTTTGCCTCTTTTTCTAAGTTAAATCATAAAACATTATGTCATTGGTCACTGCTAATTATTTACACAACAGGTTTCAGGATAATAATTAATCAGAGAACCATTTTCAATGTTTTCCTTGTATTTTCTAATATATATAAGATACATATAGTAGCCAGGCCCAAATAAAAAAGATACTTCATGGAAACTAATATTTCATATGTTTCAGCCTTTTTTGGCTACAGTATTTTCAGAGATCCACACTTGCAACAATAGCATGAATGTTCCATATGCTCTGAAGCTTTCCTAGCCATGTACGGGGAATACTTAAAGAACTGAGTAAAAAAATTCAAAAATTGCCCAACAAGAAGCATTTAGAAAGCCCAAAATCTAGCATCCAGTTAGATACATTAGAGGCAATGGCAAAGATTAGCCACAAAGAAGAAACAAATTTCATTTAATGCAAATGATGATAATTTACTAATTTGGTAATGCCAATAAGAAATTTCCGTAAGACTTTTCTCGTCAAGGAATCCTCGAAACTTTTCCATCAATTGTTGAAAATGGAGAAAACGTTTCAAACTTCATAAGACTTCACAAAATAGTTCTACAGTTATCATGGCTATCATCGGCAGAGAAACAAGGGCATCTGACATATGCAGAACTCACATGCTCTGGAGACACCAATTTACGCAAATCACCCTCAGATGGAAATTGGAATGTGCGCTTCATGGACCAGACCTGCTTTCCCTTACCATCCCTCTATAAGTTGCAAATGCAGACAAAGTAAACAGGTTAAGCTAACATATACAATAATCCATCAAAGCACAAAGACAAACTCAAGCAACTGAAAAATTACACAAGTTTAAACTATTGATAATAGATATAAATGCAAGATTACCCGCAAAAAGGCACATTCTTTCATCTTCTTCCTAATAATTGCTTCAGACACATTAGGAAACTGTGCAGATAGCTCATCCACCCCAATGCAGGGAAGCAACCCACGCTTTGCAGCAGCAGAAAACTCACGATACACATATACCAACAACCTATTTATGGTATATGTTTGAAGATTCTTAGATGTAGGGGACATTACCTCCATTAGAGGCTCCTGAAAATGACAATAAACATAAATAATAATGTTAGTGCTATAAAAGCTTCATTTCTATTCTAAATTTGACAAAGCTGCATATTAAATGGAAATTACATGAATGAAATAAATTTTTAACAAAATAGAAAAGGCAATGGTACAGTACTTCAGTAATTGTTCCAGATTGAAACACTTAATGAGACCAAAGAAAAAAGAATGCAATGTGGAATAGTGTATTAATAAACTCTCAAAAATAATAAGATAGCAATATCAAACATGACTCACACCTTCCTGAATGTTTTTCAAAGAAAAAGTAAAGAAACACTTGTAACAGTATGGATAGCCATTTGTTAGTGGTGCACATTCATAGATACAAGTTAATTTATATAAACCATAACCGAGTCAAAACTACATGAGGCATCTCACTTCATAGATAAGGTTACATCACCAATTGGTAAATGAATATTCAAATACATAGGGTTTTATTTACATTTTGACTTATGTTACTAGAAAAGTTAAAAAAAATTGCCAACTTATGCCAGTAGTTGCTTTTCTGAGAATTCCTAGCTTCCTTGTTCATACTAGTTGGAAAACAGATGGTTATGATTTGAAATGTGTTTTGTGCCAGTCATTGAGAGGCGGAGGGAATCATTTTGGTCTTTGCTTTTGTAGAGCTTTTTAAGAAAGCCCTTGTTTTAGGTAGTCCTGGGTGATATTATTATCTTGGTATCTTGTCTAAATGTACATAATGTTTCCCTCCCCAGAATTCAGCACTTGCCATCAACTGCATTAGTTGCTTTGCAATTATTTACTACTGGAAATTATCTCCAATTTGGAGTATCTTGGCATAATGTGTCCAAATCAACTCAGAGTTTACCAATTGAGAGGAAGTGTAATGCTTTATTTTTTTTCCTGTCTTATGTATTGTAGACAAAACAGCACAACTTGTGATAAAACTTCTCAATCACAATAAAATTGTGATTGAGAATACAGCCATACAGGGATATATCCAGAAGACAAAAGGTATACAAACCTGTTGTCCGACAACAGCTATCTTGTCTATGCGTCTTATGGAAATCTTTCCCTTTGCAGATCGAACCAACAAAAAATCAGTTGATGGCACCTTATGGGGAAATACGGGTGCCCTGTACATGTTTGTTTCAAGAGAAGACTGACTACAACCAGCTTTTATTTCTCCAAGGAAAGGAGATTTATCACCAGGTTCCAGTGTTAGAACATTTCCCAAGCTGCTGTTTCCTTTGCACAATAGGGTGCCAGCTTGATCACCTGGGGCTGATTTTTGATAATAAGTACACAGATTAGCTCCCATTCCTGCATTGCTCAGCAGTAAAGGCCTTTCCTCACAATACCTGCACAAACAAATATATTGAAGTGTGTCAGAAACTCTATCCCAGAACAAAGATGGTTTATCACATCCAAAACCGAAACACAGCTTGCCAGTTCAATAGTGCAATAGTATTACATTCTATCTGAAAAAAAGTCTTCCTCTTTTATATCTAAAATTCCAGGACATAAAGGTTTAATATCAAACAATCATAAAACCCAAGCAATAGTTTTCAATGGATATTTAGGAATCATGATTAAGTGTGCTTATGTTTTATCATAATTTACTCTCTTTCCCTTTCACAGACTATGTAATTTAAACTGAAAGCAATGCTTGACAGAAATAGCTTTCTGAGTTACAAATTGTACCACAACTTGTAATCTCCATCCCTTCAATTGGATTTATTAACTTAGTAAAAAACTTAAGTGTACAAATTCAAAAGTAAGAGAGATGCAAAAACACAGTTTCCTGAAAATTCTAGAAAATGACTCATTACTGCCAGGCACAGCTCTAAAAAGATGCATGGTTAGCACCATATCCAAGGCTTTTTTGCTGAAGCATCTATCTTGACCAGGACATGGTCTTTAAGTAGTAACCATAAAAAATTCAGATATAAGAATGAAACAACATATGCACATCTTCCACAGGCGTCAATCTGGTGAGGTTGTCTTCACATATATTAGTTACTTTGAACCGTAAAACCCACCCTTTAGAATCATGATCCAGATCCTAATATCAGAAATGATAGACATTCATGGACCAGATTGTACTACACTTGTCAGAAAGATAACCACAAATTTCCTTCGTTAGGTTTCAAATATTAAAAAACTAATCAGATAAAAGAGAGATTACAAGCTAAAGAAATAATAGAAAAGAAAAGTATAGCCAAGAAAAGAGAAATGAACAACAAAATGGCTCGTATTATTCCAGACTTACAATTCTAATTCCTGGATTGACTAATTGTTCAAATTTAGAAGTATCTGGCTTATGCATTTCTCTTTAACCTACAATCACCAATGATTTCTGGAAAGTTCCAATGACCTTACAGTTTTATGCTAATTACAGGCCACTCTCTAATGTAAGAATTATCATATAGCTGTCCCGAAAACTGAAATTCTTGTAACTTCCCCTAAAGTTCCGTGATGTTTAAAAAACCTCCCAAGGAAGAAAGGTCCGCCTTATAATTTTCAGAGATAGAAATGTCCATCTGTACATGTGGCTATCTAAAGGGACATAAAAAAAATTAATCTTATAAACCATTCTTACATATAAAATTTTAATGTGTTTTGTGCAGATGCCGTTAGAAAGACATTAAGACTACTTAATCACAATGCACATGAGTTAAGGCTACCATATTCCCGCACCCACAGCAAATAAAAAACTATGGACTCTTCTGAATAAACCATCTCTGAATCACTTTTTCAGTTGTGTGATGCAGGAAGCCACAAGTGCATATCACATCCTTCAGTGAGGTCAACAAATTATTATGCTTAGTGAAAGATGAATTCTGGAATTATCAGTAGAATTAATTAACTACATTTTGTGAAGGCATCGGTGATTAACTCACTTTATACACCTATCAAATCAAATACTTAACAGATCTACCAGACAAGGCTTGACCAAATGCTCGTCTTAGTACTGAACTTTGCATCTTGGTTTTGTTTAGTAATCAAATTCACCAAAATATCATGGCATTCAGAAGAACAAGGGATCAATTCCACTCCAAACATTCATGAAGCAGCAGAAGCAAGAAATTAGAGATAGTATAGACATCGAAGAGATAAATCCAAGAATGAAGAGAGAATTAGATAGCTTGCAGGGAAAAATCAATATTCAGATTTAGCCATCAATCGAGCATGTCAAAACTCATAACATGCCTTTTATTAACAGACTTGTAAAACAAACTCTAATTCAAATGCTAAATAAAGTCTATAAGATATCAAAACAGAGTAGCACTCAAAGATACGTTTGACAAATCAATCCCTAAAATAAATGAAAAAAAAAAAAAAGAATAATCTAAAACCTATTATCTTCTATTGATATCATTTCTCCCCCAGTAAAAAGATCTCAGTTTCCTATGAGTAGGCTAGAGAAGGTGCATTTCAAAAGGGAAAAACCAAGCCACAGAAAATACAATAGCTCCAAGGTTATTTTAGTACTTCATTTATGAATCAAGTAATTGATCTGTAAAAGTTATCTCAAAGACTATTTTGCATTTGATTACAATTTTATTTCATAAGCCTAAAAATAAAAGCTTCTATTATATTTTATTTCAAAACCCTATATTAATTATTCAATTTAATTCCAAATTGGAGTCCTAATACACTAATTCCTAATATACTCCTGATATACTAATATTCCTAATTGATAATAAATTCCTAATAATATTCCTAATTAAACCCTAATATCCTAAATCACCTTAATTGAACTAAATCACCTAATATCCTAAATTACTCAAGGCCCAACAATTTCTACACCTTCCAACAGCCTTGTCCCCACGGCAGAGGAACGAAAATTGGTAGTGTCTTAATTTCATGAAGGCCTTTCACATCGCCTCTTTCATTTCTTGTAGGGAGAATTCAAATAAAGGAAAATATTATCACACTCAACAAGGTAAACCCCCACTCCAATCGTGTAACCTGTCACTAACACTTCAAGTAGAGCAATATGAAGACTTTGGGATATAATGTCAATCTGATTTGTAAGCCAAAAGCCATGCCATAAGAGCATCCTATCCGTTGTGTAAGAGAACGTTTGGGCGCATTCACTTCACCCTCTCTTTCTACCTTGACTATCTTAACAATATTGACAATATAAGAGGTATGTTTTAACATGAATTTTAAGCATGTACTTTGCAATTCTAAAATAGTACTCAAGATCTACTTCAACCTAAATTAGCTGATAATAAAGGCCCTGGTACATGGGAGTATCCTGAGCATAAGAGTCATACTCCAACAACTTCATTGCACTTTCAATTTCAACCAGGGCTTCAACCGTTTGCAATTTCAGTTTCAATTTTTGAGGAGTGTCAATGAAAATAACACACATTCTCTTAAATCCAAAGTCTTCACTACTAGGTTGGATAATGGTATCATTCAGTTCCGTTTGCTTCACTCACTTAACCTCCTCAACCTAGCCATTCTTCACAACCTTTGCATCACTTTCATCGTTGCCCTAACCATTAGATCACTGATTCAATCACACTTGAGGAACAAGAACAACAATGATAATTGCCTACTGAGCATTGAACAATTGACAACGTCGTTCCTCAAATAGTTGTTTGCAATTACAGAGCACACTACTCTTATCTCCATTAACAACACTATCAATGCCAGCCATAATAGCTAACACTTATGCAAGTGTTACGCTAGTGTAAGACACAATGTCCTTTCGCAAGTCGTGGTAGTTGTTGTGGTTGTTAGTGGAGGATTATCACGTGAAGGTTGTGTAAGTATGGAGGATTGTCAGCAAAATTGTTGTAACTTATCAGCAAGGTTAAGTTGTGCAACTAAGGAAGTAGGCGATAAAGGTGTGGTTGGGTAAAAAGATTCTTTGTTACGGCTAGGTGTGGCAACATGTGGCATCTCCATGTGTGGCAAAATTGATAGGTTCACAATTTACAAATTGTGTTGCACATTTGATAATTGAAATGGTATGATTGGCAGGTTGTTATGGGAAATTGGATGTAAAGGAATTTGTGGCTCAACAAAATAATTAATTGATGAGGGCATGTGTGAATGTGTAGTACAAGTGGATGGTGAATTTGGGGAATTTGGTTTTAAGCGGATGGTGAGGAAGTGTAAGTGAATGAAGGTTGAGTTTGTTAGTAAGCTTGTGGGTGAAACTGATTGTGAAATTGATTGGTAATTTGGTGTTTCTACTAATCGGTGGTGGTATAAGATGGTTATTCCAAATGGGGTGCAATTGGTTCTTTGGCCTTTGCTTCTTTCCCTCCCATCATAGCCAACATGTCTTTTATCATCGAAATCTCTGAGAATCATTCTTCCAATTTCTAGAATAGAAATTCTGATAGTTTCTTCTCCACCTTTTGGAACTACTCTTAACTCCTTGATTTTCTTTTCCACTAATTTCACTCTATTCTTCGTACTTGTCTTAACCATTGGTTTGAAACAAGGCTTTGATACAATTGTTGCAACTTCTGGATTGTATGATTGGAATTCTAAATTTCAGTATTGAATGTAATGATTTTTTATTAAATAAAAAGATGAGGATTATGATTAAAAAGATATAATCTTTGACACTCCGCCAAGACACTCCAGTGGTTCTCTACCTCCTGAAATACAATGCTATGTTGAAACTAGATTTTCAAAAGCTCTCCTCCCAACCCTCCCAAAACCCTTATATCTAATTAAGACCTAACCCTAATTGGCAATATTAATTATTTAATTTAATTCCAAATTAAATTCTTAGTATACTAATTCCTAATATACTTGTAATAAATTAATATGCCTAATTGATAATATATTCCTAATTAGATCCTAAAATCGTAAAACATCTTAATTGGACTAAATTATCCTAATATCCTAAAATTACTTGGGGGTTGAACAAATTCTCTCTTCATTATTGGATTTGTCCCCTTTCCTGTTCTTTCTGCTTAATTTTACCCTTCTTTATTTCTATTTCGATATCTTCCTAGTTTCTACTCTATCTTTTTTTCTTAAGCTCTCCAGGAACTACCCTATAACATGCAACTGCATTAGAAGTGCATTTTAAGAACTCAGTTTAGGGTTCCTTTTCTTTTGCAAAGCTATAATAAAGTTTTCAATCTAGTGCTTTATTAACTTCACATATGATTTTTCCTCTCTCTAATCAATTCAGTAGCTTAGTTTTCAGTGTCATCAACTATCCCTAGTTCAGCTATCCAAGAATACATACTTCATATATAATGGCTGCATCTTAAAGGGTCAGAATTAGATTTTAACATGCACCAAAAAGAAAACAAAAAGAGATAAAAGAAACACCCATTCACAAAAAAGGAAATGTAAGGAGCAATCTATCAAAGAATATGAGGAGGCAAAGACAGAATAAGAGTATCATGCGTCAAAGTATTAATAAACATGCATTGAGGAAGCAGATGCAACCAAGACAATCCAATAAAAATATTTCCAAGATCTGGTAAAATGATATTAGTAGCTAAGACACTCCACATCAAACCAAGAAATATTACTCCCATGAGAGGCAAATCAAATAACATGTAAAATAACTAGCATTTCACCAAAGATTCAGATCCACTCACAGTTCAATGACAAGATGCCAGGAAATTAACTTGCAAAATTAAACAACATCACTTCTGTAAACAGCATAGAAAAAGCCCATCAAGGGAATCATATAAGAGACAACAAATTCACAAGCAAAATATGAAGAGAAAAACCAAAAAAAAAAAGGATGAAAAAAAGAAAAGATCACTCACTCCATTAAAAAGACATGGCCATCTTTTACAGAGAGATCAGATTTCTTCTTAAAGGCTCCAGGAGGGCGCAAGGACTTATTCTCCCCAGGAAGCTTTTGTGCCCTTGGCAACAAATGTACTTCTGTACGAACAAGATGAAGCAAAGAGTTTGGTTGAACATTTTCGTCACCAAGAGATTTATGGTCTTCAAGCTCCTTGCCCAAGTAAAATAATTTCACTATTTCTGCTGGCTTGAAATCTATAAAAACAACAGTAATAATTAAGCTCTCTCCTTGGGAAATGAAAAGATTACTAGCCTTCACAATGTAAAATCACCAACTGATTTATGATACCAAACAAATAATCACATAGAAACTGAAAACACATGCCAAAGAATAATGACAACCTAGCTTCTTTGAAGCCTTGGCTTTAATAGAAGAAACAGTTTCGTCAGCATCCACATGCAGTTTACTTCCTTTGCCTCCTAAGCTCTTTATGATAATCTTCATGGGTCCTTGAGTAGGCAGTTTCCCTTGTTCTTTAACTGCCACTTCACTGTCATGGGGATACCATAAAGCTTTTGGACGGTGAAAATTAGATATATCTTTGCTGCATAACAGTTGGTAAGAATCAATAGCTGTATGATACAGACAGAAAAGTGCAAAATTACTCTCATTACCAGAATGAACACCATCAAACATCATGTGTAAAATATTAAAATAAGTTTTTCTGTAGGAATAAAAATATACCAAATCACAGAAAAAATTCAAAATCATAAAACATCAGGATAATAGGTCCCAGATAACATACTCCTGATGAGAATTAGGTTCAATTTCATAAGAAAACAATAAAAGTTTCAGGATCAGGGCCAATTAGTGGAACCATTTTAAACATTAAGATTACCAGGTCTATGGCATGCCAGTTAAGAATGTCACAAACAACCAATAAGGATCACAGCCAAGCAACATTGCCACTATGGAAAATAGGCTGATCCTCCAAGCACATAAACTAAGATGGTACTGGATCTGATGTCGAAGAAACTAAATGATTAAGGGAGAAGTTTGGATGGACTGAATCAATGGCCAATTAGTTTATTACTGAAAACCAAAAATAACTTAAGCATTCATGAAACAAATATAAGGAACTATGATATCATATTCATAGGAAAAGCATCAATATTAAAGAAATGAAAGTATAAAATTAGCCAACCACAAAATTCTACCAGTAAATTAAAGTTATTAACTCTTCCATTTACATAAAAGTGGAGACATAGAGGTACACCACCTTATAAAATTTCCACAAAAAGCATTTATTATCAGTTCTCAAATTTTGTAAGCTTTAAGAATTTAGGAAATCCTTAATTACTCAGAAGTCCAATTTCTTGCTTATCAAAAAGGATTCCAATTACTAGTTAAGGTATACATGCAAACTAGTTGTATTTCTCCCTGACAATGAAGTTTATAATCCTCACAGTAATTACAGAAAAAAAAGGAAGCATTTCTACATTGCTTCAAAGCTTTGTAGTAGATATAGCACCATATGAGAAAAAGAATGAGAGAATATAGGAGATTAAATGAATAAGAAAAGTAAGAAAAAAATAGAAGCATGTATCATGTCACATAAAGACAACAGCATGGCCAGGTCCCGACTATCTTGGTTTCGAGATGACAAATATATCACATATTTCCATCAATAACTTATAAACATTATGTGCATAATTAATATTCTTAATTATCAAATCTTGGAATGCCAGATACCCAATAATATAACATTTCATAAAAATACTAGAAATGTTTGAAGGAAAAAAACCAGTTGTGCAAAAAAGTTTAACAGGTTAAGAATATGGCATCTGCAGAAAAAAAAAAAACCAATGTAGCACACAGAATTGCATCTACAGAAGTCTATAAGCATGCAACATAATAAAAGAACAGCAGATGACATGGCATTCAGCCTTACTTGCTCAACTTCAATTTCATTGTCTGCAGCTTAAGTGCAGGTGCAGAATGATGAACTCTGATACCATGCGGTATGCGCTTATTAGAATTTGTTTGCAGCTGCTGGGATAGTTTCCCATTCATGTAGAATTTGTCATTTGCAATGTTAAATTTCCAGTCACATTGATAATTACGACCAGCTAGCTCAAAAGAATCCAAACTGCTTGATTTAACAGAACGAGTAACAATCATAGCCCCAGCATGAAGCTGGAGATCATTATTGTCCTTGTTATCAAAAATCTCAAAAAGCATTTGCTCATCTTGAAGATCAAGAATTAGCTTAGGTTTCCCTACAGTGTCCTGTGGGTCCCACATAATATTGTTTAACCAAGTTCCATCCATCATGTCTCTGTTTTGCAGAGAAAGTTCATTAAAGCGCTTTACAGCATCAGTTTGGCAAGGCTCTGAAGAGACATTTTCCCTTACATTATCTCCATGATTAATATTGTCCAGGTCCAACTGAGATTCTAGCCTCAAAATTTGGGGATGGCATTTGCTTTCTGAAAATCCATTATTTGTATGATTTAAAGAATTTCTTGATCCAAAGGACTCCAACAGAACGTGACAACTATGCAGGAGAATACTATGATCCTCCTCATCTTTCATAAAGCCCTCCAAATGAAGATTATGTTGTCTAGGGTCAAGTTTTAATTCCCCATTAAGAGCAATTTCCAATTCAGTTCCAGTGATAGCACAACTCTTGAAAGAATTTTCACTTGCTGCAGGAGAACTATCCCAAAGGATGTCCTCCTCCCAGTTGTACTGATCGAGAGGGAAACAATTAGGACTCAACATTGACTGCCATCCTGCGGAAAGATTAGATCTTAAGTCCTCTTTCATTGGCTCTGCACTAAAACAAGAGTCTTTTCTCCGCTCATCAAGTTGTCCAGATACAGGGGTTACATCTTGAACCATACCAAATTTTACTGATTCTGAATCATCATTATCATTTAAGGAGGCATCATGTGGAACAGCATGAGCCTGTTTGATAAATGAAACACCTTGACTCGAGCCCTTTAAATATATCTCTTCATCCTCTTCAACAAGATCAGAAATATCCAAAGAACTATATTTGTCTGGAATGATCAAGAGAAAGAACGGAATATCAGAAAATTGGAACAGTAACTAACCCAAAAAAAAAAAAAAACTCCATCTTCAACAGACAATTGAGGCCTGGAAACTTATAGCGAGTAAATATGACACCATACCTTTATGAATGGAATATTTTTGTTCCCTTTTCTCCCGTTTCTTCAAAGGCTCATGAATACCAAATATTTCAGAGAACCGTAAGATAACCATTCCATCTTCTACACACAAAACTGGTAATGGTGCAGAACCTTGGCCATCTAATGGCTCTTCCAAAATATCAGCCACATCCTGCTAGTTTTTATTATTAACAAAATGAATAGGTAGCAAAGGAAAAAATAATAATAATAATTGGAGGGAAACACATAGCAAACCGACCTCATAATGATCTTCTACCCCAGCTACCATATCTTCTTCGGTATCCAAAGACTCAACTTGAAGAACATCCTCAGGAGATTTTTCTCCTTCTGCAGTTGCTTTAACACACTCATCCTGCTCACCTGAAAGGGTGACCAACTGGTAAGATATAAAAGGTTGCATGGTAAAATTACCAAGTGTTCTAAAAATAATGATTACTAAATGTTCAAGAACCATGGAACCATGATCTGCACAGAAAATTCACAGCCAAAACCATCACCAGCTTATCCCCGTCTTCTGCTCACAATCAAGTCAAATTCTAATTCCACTTTTATGAACTTACTTCAGTACATTATCTATAAATATTTAAATAATATAACAACTATAAGAAATAATATGCAAGCAGAAGCATAGTTGAAAATGTGGAGTGGAAATGACTTTAAACATTTGGCCCGTAACAACCTAACCAGCCAGCCAATGATTCTAGTATACATGTGAAGATGCTATATTTATTGAACCCACTCCTATATAGCAATCCCTGACTTAAAATCTAATGTAACGATGAAAATTTTGTTGAGTCATTTCACACCACACATGCATCTCAATCCAAAAAATATCAGGTTCAAGAAAAGATGAATAACATTCCTTTCAGACCCAAACAAACAGGTATACCAACTTCAATGCCATACATAGGCTTAACCAATTTGAAAAGTCAACCAATCTGTTCAAGCAGTGTGTTTGAAAAAAATAAACATAGAGCATAAAATATGATCTATGTTGAATTATAAAAAGATTTGAAAATTAGTAAATGTACTAAATATCCATACTGCAGTTTGTAACCCCACCCAAACTAAAATATAATGGGATGACTTGGAGGGCCTGGGAGCTAATGACTCCATAGAACAATAGAGCACTTGAAAACAGGAGTAGTTTGTCTGAACTGATAATCTAAATAAACCTAATTTCAATAGTTAATCCAGTTTGTTCAAGTTGTCTATGAAAATATATAATAGCACTGATTGTCAGTTATGATCTCCATGCAATTCAGTTAGGTTATTAGAAAATCACTGTACATGCAAATTATCTGCATTATGGTACTGCATAAATAATAACAATGACCAGCAACAAAAATTCATAATAATAATCAGTAAGTGAACAATGTGAAACTACAGAACTTAAAAGATAAACGATATAACATAAATTTTTAAGACAATACAACATCTGTCAAAATCTTGATGAGGTGTTTATCAAGAAAAAATCTAATATCAAACAATTATAATACAATAAAAGCCCCCCAACTAACAAAGTGAACACATGGATTAGAATTCAATTTATCCCGTACTAAAGCTGATAATAATATAGTTATCTTTTTCATTAACCAATATATACATCAACTTCTAGCAGTCCACCCAAAAAACAAAATTAAAAATAATAAAGCAGGAAAATATCAATTAACCTGACAAAGATATGGTAGAAACTTCAGTTTCTTTATCCACCACCTCTTGTTCATTTTCAACTTCATCATCCTCATCATAATTTTCATCATCAAACACAGAAGTTGTAGGTTTCAAAGTGGCCAGGGAAACTTCGGCAGAAAAGTATTCCTTTTTGGGTAACAAGTGATCCTCCTCACTGACAGCTTCAGTCTCTGGTCCCTCATACTGCTCATCAATATCTTCATAATCAACAGCATCTTCAGCTTTCTCATCATAATCTAGTAGTAGAAACAAAAATTCAAATTGTAATCAGAATATTTAACCACATACAGATGACACTTTAAGGATGTGGATTAATGTGAAGTTCAATAACACAGTTCACTAATCTAAGAGCTAATCACCTCATTTCTCCAGCCAAAAGATAATCAGACATGTAAATTGTAAAGATAGATTTTTTTTTTTTTCAGCTGATAAGTAAATATAAAAAGCAAGGACTGCCAATAGACGGTGGAAGAAAAAATGGAAAAAAATTACAGTCAAAGTGGGCAAGGAAATAGCAGTTATCAGGGAAAGCTTCTTCATTAACGACCTTTAAGGGTTGAGCATTACAATTACAATATAGTGGCTGAACATCTGCCACCTTTAACCTTCAATTAAAATTGTGATCACATAGTCCTTCAACGCTTTGGTTGAGACTAGTATTTCTTGATCATAAGTGCTGAACAAAAAATGAAATTTAAGTTTTAAGTGGCAGACTACAATGGAATGGAAGTGTGTGTAACCAATGTTATTAAACTCTCATCCCCAATAGGTGCAAATTTTAAATGGGGTGAGTCTTCACAAGCATATTTGGCCTTTGTAACGTCATGCTTTACTCAATTGATGGTAATTCTCTTAAAAGAAGCCCTTTGTATCAACTAAAAGGTCAATGATTCTCTCACTCTTTGGATTCATCTTTAGACCCTGGTGTTTAATGGTTACCTTAAACACCGTCCACAAAAAATTGTTCTTAAAAAGGTGGCTTATCTTTTAAACATCAACACCAATGCATAAGGTTACATGTAATAACAAGCTATAGAATTTTTAATTGCTTAGTAAAATTTCCAATACATATCACATAGTGTTGTAATGATCAAACTAACTTCAACTGTGCTGATATCCAAGTCATTCTAGCACAACCATTAAATAATAAAAGAGGGGAAATGTTGGTTTGACTTAAATTTCTTTTAATTAGGTAATAAGCACCTGAGTTCCTGATCGCTTATAAAACGCCAACAGAAAAGAACTGAATCAAATCATTAGCAGAGAAGTGACCATCCTGAGGATATCCAAATAAAAGCAGTCTTTCGCATTTACTGAACTCAGTCCATCTAGTGATACAAGGTACAGAAAGCAACAACCACTAAATGTGTTTCAAAATGATTTGGGCTTATAAGCCAAAAAAAAAAAAAGTTGGAGAGACCAACTTTTCATTTTAGTGCTTATAAGTTACTTTGACCAAATATATTACCAAATTACCCCTATTTAATTTCAAAATTTCATCATATAACCTTATTTGCTTTTCTATATTAATTTGAATAGATTATTTATATTAATTTTAATGAATCTAAAAACAATTCATACAAATTTTTAATAAAATATTATATTATTGTTTAATTCTAAAATTAAATTATATTATATATGATCGAAATACATTTTCATAATATTATAATAAAAAATTAAGTTAATATAGTTTATTATTTGATAAAATAATTAGTACCTTTTTTAATCATTTTAACAATAAAATGTATATATGAGTTATATTTTACCAAACACGTCAACTACTTATCAACCATTGATAAGTACTTTAACCAGACACATAAGTATATGAACTAATTGCTTATAAACTAATTTTCATAAGTTAGACAAAACAAGCTCTAAATGTCACAAACAACAAAAACAAATTGCTAGTTGGCGGTGGAAACAAAGATACCAACAACATCAAACACCGCAAGAGAGAGATTTTCCTAGCAAACAACATCACCTTGATCAGCAGGATCAGCTGGAGTTAGAGGTGAATTTACTGACAGCTGAAAAAAATTAAACAACCTAATTAAGTGTTGCATCATTAAAAACATATCAATCAAAGGCACTATTAGAAGTTTTGCCATAAAGTATAGAGAACACTAAAGCCAAAACACAAGATTATGATTTCCATACATCTATATCTGTGAGAGATGACCCCAGCTTGTCAGCCAGTGCAGCAAGATGCTCCTTTGCATCCTGTAAAGGTAATTGTATTCTAAGAATTAGTGCAATCACACAGATCAAAAATTAAAAATGTGAAAAATCAACTTTAAAAGAAACACCCAATCCAATAACTTAAAAAACCTGAATGATGACTGAGTGTGTTATGTTAATATCAAAGCTTGTATACAACAGTAAAGTTGTTATCACCATTTATTTTAACATATCATGATAAAAACGCATACAAGGAAAGGATAAAAATCACCTCATCAAGGTAATCAACATCAAGATCACCAGAATTGTCAACATTGCCAAACATAAATCCCAACAGCTGGTTACCCCCACTAACATCCTCGTATTCCTCCTCATCATCTGCCAATTTTGAAGTATACATAAGGTTTAGAAGCAAGAGATATGTCAAATAAAAAACCAATAGGTTTCCTAACATGCACAAACAAATTACTATGGATAAAAATATCAACTCTTTGATGGCCAGCTCACAAAATTTATGCACCATGGCATAAAATCATAAATTTTACTCTAAACATAGTTTTCCTTCCTCAAATTATTCCCACTCACTACTTTGAACTTCATGCCTACCATCAAGCTAACAAGAAAGTAGCATAATATACTAGATAACATTAAACTCTTTAATAATTTGGGCAACCAACTCACCTTCATCCCGACCATCCTTCGAACCACTGCCAGACTCAGAACCACCCATTTATAATAACAACAGCTCTGCACAAGAATAATAGTAACAATGAAACACATGATTAAAGAAAGGCAGGGTTTTAAAACATTTTTTGCTGAGGATCCAAAATGACTATTAAAAAAGAGTTTAAAAAGAAACTCTATAGAGTTAAAATTTCCATATCTTCTTAATTTGATGGTGCAATCAATTCTCCACTAATTGAACCCAAGAAAAAACACAATTAAAATTAACCAAAGCTATAAGACAGCATTCTTTTAGCTTCTAACACTTTGAGGGAGGAAATTTCTATCTGAGAGTTAAATACCAAGCCAACCCCAACCCATAGATTATAAAACCTGCCTTACAAATGCAACACTATAAGTCTGCAAACACTCTTGATAGTCTAGCAGCAAACAAGATAGACACTCCTGAGTGACACGAGGGCAGATATATATATCTATGTGCAACCTCGGCTCTGGCTAATTAGTTTCCAACATTGATGAATCTTAATTGATTATCAAATTTTTGACATAAGCATATAATCAAGACCCCTACACCCATCTCATCCACTCGAAAAATCCGGTAAAAGTTACTGATTCTAACATCTACGGAAGAAACAAAAATAAACCTAGCCAAAACGCCAATTTTCAACTTTAAAAAAAAATCTTACTGAAATTATTGGGCAAAAATACCAGAAACCCTAAACTATGATATTCAAGAAAACTGAATGAGTCGATATTGTTATATTAATACACACAAAGAAAACAAGAATTCCAAACAAACCTTAAAGATCAAAAAGATTTCCTCATTCCAAATGCAAACAAAGAAATCCTCGTCCGGGAATAGCTGAGTATATTAACAAAGAAGCAGGGTGTAGGAGTTGCAGTAATTGAAGAAGAAGAAAACAACGACAGAGACAACGTGTGAGTAGTGAGAATGCAGAGGTAGATTATGAATTTTTTGCTGGATACGTAGAAGAATGAAACGACACGCCGGCGAATTGGATGGCGGTGGAAACAGAGATTGCGTTCTGAGAATAAGCGGAGACGTCCTCCTCTCCTCCTCGTCTTAGGCTCTTAGCTATTTTGTATTTAGGAAGGAGGCCAACTTACCACGATATACAACATTTACTCCTTTAATATTTCACCTAATTATTGCGTCTGATAGAATGTTATCCCAGTTAACACTTTCCTCTTCATTATTATTATTATAAAGTTGTTTGGACGCAGGTCCAAGTTGGGCTTGGGCCGACCTGACAGGGATTGAATCGATCCACGGCAAGATAGTAAAAATTTTAATTTTTCAATTGTTATCAACTTTTCTTAGTGAATCAGTTGAGGACCGTGGATCGATCATCTTCTACACAAGATAGGATTACAACTAAGAGCATGTACCTCCTTATATGAGCCTTTATCCTGCTAAGCATTTTATGTAAATGAATTTTCTGAATCAAACTATTTTAATACAAATTGAGAAGAAAAAAAATATAAAAACTTTTAAAATATATAATTTTCTCTTGTCAATAAATATTAATTTATCTTTTATACTTCTTGCTCCCATTCATTTTTTTCAATTCAAGTAAATATAAATTTATTTATTTAAATATATTCTTAGGAAATTAAAAAATAAAAGAGTGGTAGTGAAGAGACAGGAGGAGAGGGATTGTCAATGTGTTGAGGATCATAGGTGTATAGGCGTAGGCACAACAAAAATTTTATCTCACACTCATACATCACTTATGCATATGACTCGAAGGCTTTCTAATGACCCGATAGTATATAGTCTCATGTCGTATCAATACATCTAGTTTGATATCCCTTTGTACACATGCCAAAAGTATACTCTTTAAAATCCCAAAGTTAGAATTATTTTTTAAGTTGGAAATTTGGGGTTAAAATGAAATTTTATGAAAAAAAAAAATAGAGTTAAGAAAGTGTATGGGGTAATATATTCATTTTTTGGGCTTATATTACATCCCCAGGCTTTTTTTTTAGTTTTAGCACCTCAGCTAGGTATTACTGTTTACTTCTTTTCTATAATTATATATAATATAAATAAGAGAAAAATATGGTCAATAATACCCAACCATAATACTTAAATTAAACTAAAATATCGCAACGGAAAACATGTGGTGTAAATGTATACATATCAATATACATGCCTGAAAACTTATTATATTAAAGTATTTGTTGAATATGTGTGTGATAAAACATGTACATTTACATGCAAATAAAATTGAATAAGCATGTAAACCGAAGCATACTGCAAAACTAAAGTAAACTGGATCCCAGACGGTAGCCAACTCCTCCTCCCAGCCCCCAAAATACCGACCTACAAGAGAAAGGAAAGTAGGGAGTGAGTGATATATTTACTCAGTAAGCGCTTCATATCTCTGACCTTAAACCAATCCTCCTCAGAGGATTGTCACATCATCTCATACAGTAACATACTTATACACGGGAGGAAACCAAACTGGTTCTCACGTGTCCTCATTTTGATATTAATCTATTCATTTTGATTTGATAGAATCTTCTTCTTTAATTAAATTACTAACTGGATACTGTCTCATGCCCGGTCTTAAATACATATATGAGTACACGTAAACAACTTAGAATGAAGAGAAATCCGAGCGATCTAACTTGACTCACTAAGCTCTCTTTCTGATATTCATTATCTTTTCTCTTTGACTGTTCTGATATTCTGTTGTTCGTGTCTTTTACACAATATTTCATATTCTGTTCATTTACTATTTCTTACTGTCTTATCATTCTCTGAATGATATGCAACTGTATATGTCATGTAAGAATTGCATGCTATAAAACATGTTGAAATCATGACTAGGCTTGGGCCTGCATACTGAAAATAGCTTTCTGAAAACTGCTATTGGATCCTGGGATCCCATATCTAAAAATCATATGAAAGTTTATCTGAAAGTTGTGTTGAAAACTGTGTACCCTGGGGTACCTGCTATGCTACGCAGACTGATGAATACAATGATTTGGTACCATGGCCATATGAGTTTCCTATGCAAACACGTGTCATAAACTGTATGGGTCATGTGATGCCTCTGAATCTGATACTGATCTGAGCACCTTGCGCTATACTGCATCTGATCATCGGATTAGGAAACTTATAATCTACTAACTGAGCACCCCGGCATATGCCAATGCATAGGGCTAGTAATGAGCATATAGCTCATGATGCAACGGAGGTGTTGAAACTCATAAGTGCCCCCTCAGATTCACTCTTGAAATCTCTGTTTTTCAATTGAAAACATGAATTCGGATCCTTGGATCCCTTTCTGAAATTCTGTTGTTCGTGTCTTTTACACAATATTTCATATTCTGTTCATTTACTATTTCTTACTGTCTTATCATTCTCTGAATGATATGCAACTGTATATGTCATGTAAGAATTGCATGCTATAAAACATGTTGAAATCATGACTAGGCTTGGGCCTGCATACTGAAAATAGCTTTCTGAAAATATTTACTGAAAACTGCTATTGGATCCTAGGATCCCATATCTGAAAATCATATGAAAGTTTATCTGAAAGTTGTGTTGAAAACTGTGTACCCTGGGGTACCTGCTATGCTACGCAGACTGATGAATACAATGATTTGGTACCATGGCCATATGAGTTTCCTATGCAAACACGCGTCATAAACTGTATGGGTCATATGATGTCTCTGAATCTGATACTGATCTGAGCACCTTGCGCTATATTGTATCTGATCATCGGATTAGGAAACTTATAATCTACTAACTGAGCACCCCGGCATATGCCAATGCATAGGGCTAGTAATGAGCATATAGCTCATGATGCAACGGAGGTGTTGAAACTCATAAGTGCCCCCTCAGATTCACTCTTGAAATCTCTGTTTTTCAATTGAAAACATGAATTCGGATCCTTGGATCCCTTTCTGAAAACTCTGTATACCATGTTATGTTATGTTGTGTATATGATGCATCATATAAGTTTAACTAAGCTTATTTTACTGTTTAATACTCATTTGATAGCTTTTACTGTGCGCATTTCTCATTTTCATGCTTAATATCTCTTTTCTACCTGATGCACGGGCGTGCCTGTCGTGTGCACGGGCGTGCATGAGCTTGCACGAGACCGTGAGCAAGTCGTGCATAGGATCGTGCTCGGTTCTGTGATTTTTTTGTATATTTCTCATTTTCTCTTGGTGCACGGGCATGCATCAACATGCACGATCGTGACCCTGCATTTTTAGGTCATGCACGATTACGTGAACATGGTCGTGACCATGCAGAAAAAGGCAGTATGCACGGGCGTGCGCTACGCGTGCACGGGTGTGCGTCCTGCTCTACACTTCCATGACCGCTTAGAATCAATTTGATTCCCAGCCAAATCTCAAACCAAATGCAAAATAAACATTTCTCACATGCAAAACATTTCATATAAGCACATTTTCCCTTTCAATAACTTCAAATCGCATGCTTAACATCCAACCCATCACAAAAGCATGTAAATCATACATATTCTCACACATAACATATATATATGCATCAATCATCATCATAATCATCTCAAATCATCATCAGCACACAAGGAGAACATCATAAGCATGCTGGAATCAAATCACACGTATCAAAGCATGCATCAAACATATCAAGCATAAAGGAAAGAGGTAAGAACCGTCTACCTCGAGACATGCTTCTTCTCTCTAAGAAATCGCACTAACAAGCTAGATTGGATGGTCCTAGATGTTGATCTTCCCTCTTAGGTTGAGGTTCTCTGAAAATGAAATGTAAACTTTCGGTGAAAATGATTTCAAAACCGGATAAGCTTAACTTAAACTAAGGCGACTAAAACTTATCGCACGTACGGGCGTGCACCTCTCATGCACGGTCGTGCATGGCAGGAAAATTACAAAAATATCATTTTCCCCCTTTCGTATGTAAATCTATTCAAACAGATCCATGCACAAGCCACCTAACTCTAGAAAAACCTCTATTTCACCCCAAAACTTTCTCACAACCCTAGAATTCACATAAATTTCAATCTAACCCCAGATTAGAAGCCTAAAAGATAAAACTAACCCTGGGATGTTACATTTAGTACCTGTCATCATCCTTAAACTGATAGGCAAACCGAAGTCACTAACTGCATATTAAGAGCACTTTTGAGGACTTTGGCAAGCAAAAGTTTGAAAGTTTAGGACATCTGTAGGACCCGCCGCCACGAGTACCCCTGCTGCTGAAAACTGAATGGGCCTTTTATTAATAATCTGAAAATCTGGGTATCCACGACGGGAATCCTACGAAAATAAAATAAACTTCCTGAAACTATACAATTTTGTACACATGCGAAAGCTGAAATATATACATCGACTAAATTATACATATTGTTTTGTACAACGGGCCCATTGGCCTTTTTTCATACATACATATACTGTTTCTGTACATCCAGATGCATCTGAAAATATACAAAAGCTACATACGACCCCACAGGTCCAAAACTGATATAAATACTGATCGCGATGTGTGTGCGTGCCCTCTCCGTCAGCCTCGATCCAACCGCTCCTCAGCCACAACACGAACACCTGAAAAACTGAAAGAAGGAGGGGGATGAGTGATAAAGATCACCCAGTAAGCGCTCCTTACTTCCCTCAATACCCAAGCAAGCATAAACAATCATATAAATCAAACATACATGGGCCTCGGCCCTAATCATACATCTATGCGCTTGTTGGAATCTGGAAATTGGATACTGAATATCTGATTCATTATTATTTACTGATATCATATTTATTCATGTCATGATGTGTATGTCATGCCATGCTAACTGAAAAACTGGATGCATGCATTTGAATACCTCTATGTACCCTCGGATACATGTTATGCTGATCAGACTGGTGAACACAGGGATTCGACATCCTGGCCATGTGGGCTGAATAGTCTAGCTACTGGCTAGAAAGCTGAATCTGAATACTGTACTGCTTCGATTTGACTGGTGTTAGAGAGCTGAAACTGAAATGTTGCTGAATCCTCTGACTGGTGTCAGGAACTGAATCTGTAATACTGCTGAGCGTTCTGACTGGTGTTAGAAGGCTGAATCCCATAGATGCCCTCTCGTGTTCCACCTATACTCCTACCCGTACATCGGGTTCTGAATACTAAGTACTGCTGAATTCGGATCCCCTGATCCTTTCTGAAACTACATGTCATGTCATGATATGCACATGCAGCTTATTATCTGATTTCATGTTCAACTGATGCTTATCTGAAGCACTTTAACCATTTATCTGAATTCCCATGCTTAATTAATCAAATTTTAATTATTTTTCTGAAAATCTACTGATGCACGGGCGTGCATGAAAAGTGCACGAGCATGCATGAAAAGTGCACGGGCGTGCACCAGGACGCACGGGACCGTGCACTGGTCGTGCGCCTGGTCGTGCAAGCTACTGGAATTTACTATTCACTTTCTTTGAAAACGCATGCACTGACGTGCATCTGTAGATACACGGGCGTGCATGGGTAATTTCTGGTCGTGCACACGTCGTGCACACGGGCGTGCGTCTGGAAAAACAAAGACTCACGGTCGTGCCATACTGGTGCACGGTCGTGCGTCTGGTTCTTCAACAAAGCACCGCCTAGAAACTTGCCTCAAACGCATACCATCTCACATTCAATTGCAATAACACTTCAATAGCACATTCCCAGGATCACAAACAACACAATTCAAGTCTCACTTCTCACATGCATCAAGCCACATGAAAGCTACCATGGAAACTTATTCTTTCTCTCACTAAAGCCATACATACACACATGCATGCTTCAAGAGTGGGAATTCATCAACCAAATCAACATGCAATGACATATAAGCATTCCAAACATTCATCAACATGCAAAGAATTTATCCATGGCAACAAAACTCATAAGACAAGCTGGGAAACGCAAGGGAAAGGTAAGAGAACACTTACCTCTTGCCATGCTTCTGAAAACCACTTTTCGGACACTAATCTCTTGGCTCTCTTGCTGGATTGGGAGGTATTGGCTGCTGAATTTCCTCTCTAGGAATGGGAGCTACTGAAATAAAGAGAGAAATTTGCTAAAGAGAAAACTTGGGTGAGAAAAATGACATAAAGCTCACGGCTCCACTTATATACTATGCCACGCACGGTCGTGCACCCATGATGCACGGGCGTGCACAAGGGAAAATGAACATAGTTTATTTCTCGCGCATTCGTACAATCGGATCCTTTCGAAAGGATCGTACGAAGGCCACACACTCTGAAAACTTATCAACTCACCCCTGAACTCTGCTAGACTCCCAATCTCTCACTGAATCTCCTTTCTAACCCCAAAACTCTAACCGAAAAGGCTTTCGAAAACTAGGATGCTACAACATCAAGCTTGCACATGCTGAATTTGCATACAACCAGACACCAAATATGACAACTGGCCATTCCTCATTTGAAGTTGTTTGTAGTATAAATCCTCTTATCCCACTTGATTTATTTATTTATTTATTTATTTATTTTTTGCCTACTGATACTCAAGTTATTGTAGATACTAAAGAGAAAGCCAAGACTATGAAGAAATTGCATAAGTCCATAAGAGTTTAAATTGAAAAGTCTAATAAAGCATATAAGAGAAAGGTAAACAAGCACACATAGGCTTCTATTTCTAACCAAGTGACTTTGTTTAGGTCCATTTAAGAAATGAGAGATTTCCATCCAAGAGGAAAAGTTTTCTCCAAAGGCTAATGAACCATTTAAGGTTATGAGAAGATTAAGGACAATGCACATAAGGTAGACATTCTAAGTGAATTTTATGGTGTTTCAACAAGCTTTAATGTAGGTAACTTGTCTTCATATTTTGAAGATAACAATTTCTTGGATTTAAGGGTAAATCCTTCTCAACCTAGGGAGGATAATATGATCCCAGCCCATTCCAGTAGCCCCATATTTCTTCATGTTCATATAATGAAATCAAAAGCCAAAAGAGTCCAAGATGTGAAGTCTATGGTCTAACCAAGCAGATGGCCCAAGGCAGCAAGGTGGTCTAAGAAGAGCTCACATTGGGCTATCTTAATCGACCCTTATTTATCAAGGAGAATTAGGCCCACTTACCAAATTTGGCTTCAATTTGATTTAAAGAATAGAATATATGCAAGTTGCAAAATCAAAGAGACATGATTCTTTAATTTAAGAAAAAGTGGTATGACTTATAATTTAAGCAGAATCCTAGAAGAACTAATGTTGCTTCCTATCTCACTATAATAAAAACTTTCCACAATTATGGTTTCCATAAAAATTGTAGCACTAGATGTCTAGTTTAATTTGGCTTTTGAATCACCCTATTTGGACCTTGAAATCTCAAATTATGTCCATTTTAGTTTTTAGTGATCAAACAGAGAATTCCACCGCGAAGACCAAACTTTGAAGCAATGAATGATGGCCTAAACGAACTTAGATTTTTCCCTATAAAAGCATTCCAAAAAGCTTGAGATGTTCACACAGCTTTTCTAAAGACTACTTTTACATTTTGGGATTCTAACTTAATGAAATATTTGAAACAAACACTGAAGATCTGACACATAAACTGTTGAAATTTTCTTTGCTCAATTGCTATGGTTCTGCCTCAAATCTTTGTCCACCTTCTTCATTTTGCTTTTCCATTTTGTCTTCTCTTAAATTCAACTTGAAACACCAAGTGGTCATTCTTAAGCATTTTTTAGCTTGTTTTCCATCAAATTCACATAAAATTCTTTTTTTTTTTTTTTTTGTAAGACAACACACACAAACTCATAATCCCAAAATATACAAATAATAAAGGTAAAATAGTCAATTTTCATCTTAAAACTTTATAAGTTGATCACAAAACTATATATGAAATAGACATTTATCAAAACCCCTAACCAGCTTTTCACTAGTCCTTAGCAAAATAAGCAAACTAAAATTAAATTTAAAAATAAATCAATAAAACATAAACATCAATTTACATTAAAATAACCTTATTATTCTAACTAAACTATTATATTGCTAAACCACTTATGTAGCTTGTCATGATTGCATGTAGTAGTAATAAGCCTTTAAACCTCTTTATGGCGCTAGTAGACGAGTTATAATCTCATAAGGGTTTCAACTTATGTTACCTAAGAAAATCATACATCTAATATACAACAAGACATTATAATTAAATAGTATAAAGTCATTTAACTCATATATTCATCTCATGAACTACAACAAATAATCGGTACATAATTTACTAATTTCATTCTCTTGAAAAGCATTTCACAACAACATATTACTACTTTATCAACTCTCACAACCATTTCATTCACAAACCCATAATTAAACTTTTAGAATGCATGCATCCATCCATCCATTTGGTCAAATGACTGAGAAGTACATTTTATAAATATAATTGCCTTAACAAACCTTTCAACCATCTTCTCTCAGTCAATTCTTGACAATGCCTTGAGTCTTCAAATTTCCTAAACTTATTTATTATGCTACTATTTGTCATATTTATTGATTGATTTTTTTTTCTTTTGCTTTTTGGTTTTTTTCCTTTTTTTTTTTTCAAGGCTTGCATTGATTTCCCTAGGTTGTAAATGGTCATAACTATACATGTATATATATATAGTAGCCTCAATCATGATTCTTGATATCAGAAAGATAGATACTATCATATTCTTAAACATCAATTAATGTTAACCTTACCTTAACTTCTAATGAAATCCATCTTTACAAAGGCGAACAAGTTTTATTCATTAGTTAAGTTTGATCTAACACAACCAACACTTGGCTTTTTGCCTAGTAGAAGCATACCTTCGTAGACGTAAACAAAGTTTTGATGAGTAAAGACTTAACAAAAGCATTGTGTTAGAAGGCTTTCCGTATGACTTAATATTTATTAAGGGTTTATAATTTATTTGGTCTCACTGATTTTATGTTTGCATCTAAGGTGATATGACAAGCTTTTGTCATGTCGTACGAAGTAGGATTTGTCACTTTTATTTAATCATCCTACCATGACCAAGAATAACATGTGAATAGTTTTTCAGCCTATCATGGAGTTTGGTTTAGAGTTGCCAACCACTGATTGCCTTGAAAAATATTTATCAATGAAGATGGGTGACTAGTTGGATTCCTTGCAAAATAGGTTAGTTAGAAATTTAACAAAATAGATTAATATATTAGATAGATTAATAATAAACAATAAAATGGAAGAATGAAATTTAGCTTTTTACCAACAAAAGGCTCCACTTCAATGCTTCCACGAGTTCCTTGATCCTTTTGACTTTGGCTCTAATAGGTTCCATTCACTGATTCACAGAAAAAAAAAATGCATATAATATGCAAAGCACTTCCAAAATAATCTCATATTAATCCCACCCCATTAAAAATAACAATAACATTCAATCAACCTTGTAGACATGTAATTTAACCTATAATTAAACCAAGAACATTAATTAGAGAATAATATAATTAGATCGTAGATGAATTAGATAAATACATGGTCAGATATTGAAACAAACATTTGCCTACTGATTGAAGTTCATCCCCGAACCAATGCATATTCCATATATCACATAGAACTCATATTAAATGTAATGCATGACATTCACAAACATGACAAAGATCATGCAAAAAATAATCATAATATGTTACGACTTAGCTAAGCAGATTAAGCAGAATATATATTAAGACTACGCATCATGCAGATGAACCCATAAAGATGATTTCCTAGAAATGTGACAACCAATGCATGATTTTGATAGCAGATATAATGAAAATAATATCAACATATTAATCCAATGCAAACAAACCTATCATAAAGACAAAACGCAAAGAAAAGAATATACAAAACATAGATTCCTGCATGTTTAATAATCACCCGTAGAAATTTTAAGGCAAACTATGGATAAAGTGTGTTAGAAGGCAAAAAACTCTGGGCAGAATCATTCATAAACTACACTTGGTCTTCACTAGTTGATGTTAAACAAAGCAAAACAACAAAATAAATCAAAGCTACAGATTAATGAATCACCCCAATTTCCTTTAAGAACATGTACCTTGAAGCCAATTCCTTTAGTACTCCTCTTTGATACGTTATAATGATACAAAATTCAAACGAACATGCAGACTTGGTTCTCATAATCTCCTGACGTGATCCCTCTTATAATTTTGAAAGATTCTTAAGATAAGCTTTAGAAATATGTTTCCTAAAACCTTAGGAAAGTGTATAAAAAATATGTGTAGAAATTTTAGCAAAGTTTCCCCCAGTCTTTAGAGAATTCAACCCCCTTTTTAACTAGAACCTTAACCCTTTATATAGGTTTCTCTAAGGATCAATTTCTTAGTTGAAGTCTAATTTTTATTCTAGGATTTCCTATTTAAACTCTAAATCCTTGTAGGAATTTTCCTAGGTAAACTAAAATTATCCTAAAAGAAATATATTAAAATTGGAAAAATCTAAAATAAAAATCAGGTTTAATTAAAACATGATTCTATAATTGTGCATAAACATTCGAGGGATGTTCACAAAAGTAAGGTAGTTCCTAGTAGATAAGAAAAGTTGAGCCCTTCTACTTATCACAACAAGTTACAAGTAAACATATAGGTGTTTCCCTTTTACATACTACTCAAGCCTTTTGTTCACTTACAACTTTAACTAGGCTCTAAAAAGGCTCAAATTTGACCTTTAGACCACTCCTATAGAAGGTAGGTCTAATGGTATTTTAAGGGCCCTAAATCCTAGGCTTAGGCATACTCACAAAGTCCATTTGTTTGTTCTTAGCCTATAAGCCTCAAGTTATTGATTTATAGTTCAATTTAGAAACCGTATAGGTTATCATCATTGGAGAAAACTTAATTGGATCAAAATGAGGTGTCTATAGGTGATAAAAATACATTCAATATATTAAAAACCTAAACATGCATTCTAACATCAATAGAACATGTTAATACACAATCTAATCTTATATCAAATCCTCGAGTCAAAGGGATTAGTGAGTTAATTTGGGCTTTGTCCTCAATAATTATATCTTTAAATATATCTCTCCCTAGCTCTGTCATCGAGTACACTTTTACAAATGTATTCTATATTATATCTTATTTTAAAATAGAAATAAATGGCCTATCTTATTTTGCATCAATAAAACAAAAACCTCGAGTTACATTTAAGGAGATTAAAATGAGAAAAGAATGTACATAAGAGTTTTAAGAGGAGACAAAACAAGCAAACCCTATTTAAATTACATACAATTCCAAAAACCAAATAAAAATAAAGGTTCATTGCTAATGTACAAGGCAATATGCATATAACACATGACATAAACCAAACAATCAAAATTGATGAGTTTGGATCCTAAACTTTCACAAAATTACATTTCAACTCGAAGGTTTCAAAAATTACAATTTGGTTTCAGTTAGGAGTTTGGATCATAAAATTAACCTTTACACATAAGCGTGCATTCAAGGCGTACATATGTGTCCTTATCATATGCAAAACATGTCTAAAATGGGGTTATAATCATGTACCAAGTGAAAAATGGCATAAACACGAGCATGTATGTAAGATGCATAGATATGTATAGCATTAAGCAAAGAATTCAACAAAATTCCAAAAGTCTACATGACTATGGTCACAACCATTATATATAGTTGAAAAATACCTATACATAGACATACGCAAAACGCACACAACCGTGCATAGCACACAAGGATGCAAGTCATAACCCTATAAGCCATGAATAAAAAGCCTAAACACGAGTGTGCATTTTTTGTGCACAGTCATGAATAAGGCATTTTTGAAAATTCTAAAGTAACTTGAAAAGTTAGAAAACTCCTATTTTTTGACAAACCATCACTAGAATGCAATGACACAGTATAAAGGCCATACCATACTCCAATAAAACTCTTAACACAATAACCCTTTGTGAAAGCAAATTCATGTGACAACGCGAAGTCAAAACTATCAACCGATTCGATCAACTATGTTTTTACCAAATGTAATACTACTATATTATTATTTTTTCAATATAATATAATAACATCACAATACTTACTTTTAACTTGTACTTATATAGAACTGAAATCATAAACATTCACTTATATTTCTAAAGTACCTCTTTTATTAATCATTTGCACAACTGAAAATATTCATAAAACATGAATCATAAATTGTTTCGAAAAATCAACTATAGTTACATAAAACTGTACATGAAGTATATATTGAAGCATAAACTAAATATAAATCAATAGAAACTGTACATAGTCTCAAGATAATGACAACCTCTCGAATACAACTATCTAAAAGCTAAAAGATAAACTTATGAAAAAAGGTAATTAGAATAAGTGACAAGTCACTCATTAAGCATATTCTTAAACCTTCATACATGAACCTTACCGTGAAATATTATCATAATGTCTTAATTCTTTAATATCTTAATCTTTAACTCTTAACTCTTATCTTATATTAATCTTCTTATTTCTTTTTTGATATCTTTTAAATCTTATCTTGAATCTTTTCTCTTATTCATAAATACTATGACATGAATGTCATGCTAAAAACATGACTTAGCCAAAAGACTATTTTCTTAAAACTTCCTTGAAAACTTACTTTTTGAAAAATTTCTTATTTGATATAAAGATCTCATCTAAAAATTTATCTTTGATCAACCTAAAGATTTTAACTAAAAAGTCTTTTCTTAACTTGTCATAAATCATCGTGAAAATACTTGTATTGATCAAACTGATGAAATACAAGGAATCGACACCTCAGCCATGCGAGTTCAATTTAATTCTACCTAATGCACAACTAGCACTCAATTTCTAACAAGCTCAGCCTGAAGGTAATGCCCAATTTTTAATAGACATTGGTTTTCTAATTTTTAACAGGTATGTAAACTCACAACAATCTCCTCAAATCGACCCCTAAAAAAATGTTTGAAACATCGATTTCCTAACTTCTCTTAAAACATTTTTATTTGATTTAAAGATTGTAAAACATGTAAATTAGTATTTCTTAAAACCTTTTTTTGGCATGTCATGTCATGTCATGTCATAAAATACAAATCAGATCTTAATTCTTATATTATTATTAAGTTTATGACTTAATAATATTATTCTTAATTCTTAATAATTAAAACCGTAATTATTATTTCTTAAGGTTTAATGCTGCTAAATTCTTAACTTAATAAATTCTAAGTTCTTAATTTATTTTCTTATATACACGTCCTACACAGTTGTGACCCTCCTAAATTCCATACTACACGAGGAAATAACACATATACATAACCATGACTTACCAACTCACGTTCTAATTGTCATAAGAACTTTTCCCACATAGCATGATCGTGTATGCATAACATGCATGACCTTGATACTTTATATACAATTGCATGACCATGTATTATTATACTAATGATTGTGTGTCATGCTTTGTACCATTGGATCTTAACCAAACAGTCATCGATTCGCATCAATCCACTACCAAATATCAACATCCATCCACATATAGCTTATTCACATAATTAAACATAATTTATGCAAGTAAAACACAACAAACGAGCATCAATTCATCAGTATCTCATCATATATCATTTTATATCATCATATAACCTTAAAGAATCCTAAACATGCTTCTACTTCCTTCATATCAAATTCACTTGAATTACATCAATATACATAGATCTAGTCAAGATGCATACCTAAAAGTAGCTTTCAACAAAATATACATGTAACATATTCATTTCATATTCACTTAACCTAGATCTTATAATTTGGTGCATTTAAATTCTTATTAATTTCTTCTTAATTATCATGAAAGAAGTATTAATTATGCTTATAGATCAGATCACAATAGTTCATTCACGTAAAATGATTACAACAACTTCAATTCACCATTTAGGTTTAAAAATACACTTACCTAAAGGTTGATGAAAACACTTTCTCTTTTGATCTCTGATCATCGACTTTAGCTAGGGTTGCTCAAGCTTTCTTTTTGCTTTCTGATCTCTCATCTCTATGGAACATGATTTGAAACTTTTAAAACTTATGAGAAATCTAAAATAAAACCTACTTTATGTAGTCATGCCCAAATGCGTTCATGCATAGTTATGCATGCTAAAACACACAATTATGCATGATGAGAATTTTAAATTCTCATGTCTTCTCATATTATACATGTGACAACTCTTTAAGTTGACATGTGTATAGGTCAAAATAAAGCTAAAATGACCAAAATGACCTTGGAAATCATTCAAACCAATCTAACCTTACCAAAATACCTTTAAAACTCCTTCAATTTACCATTTTAGAAAGCCAAGATAAGCAATCCATCAACAATGAAAATCAAGGATACACAAGTCAACATATTTAACAACATATTCATGATCTTATTAATCTTCAATTGACTACAACAATGAATCAATCCATCAATATTTACATTTTTAATGTTATTAATAATGAAATAAACATATAAAACCATGCTCATTCAACCAATAACACAAATAAAACATGTAATTTCAACTGCCAAGTGGCTTTGATGCCACTGTCAGGGATCATGACTACATGTATAAGCATGGACACAACAAAATTGACAACAAAAATTTTCTTCCACACCTATACATCACACGAATTCAATCAATATGTATAAAATAAATATAAAGCATACATACATGAATCAATTCCATTGTAAATACCTTCATAATCATAAATTACAAGGTAAACCACATAAGGTTTGAACAACGTACTGATAATAGGTTTTCATCACATCACACCAAGATAGATTTATCACTTTTATTTAGCTATTTCAATATGACCAAGAGGAGTACATAATAGTTTTTTAGGCCACCATGGAATGATTAAAGAGTCATTAAAAAAGTTACACTTAAGAAAATGTGATGAGAATGGTTATACTATAGATTGTTTACAAAAGATCTAAACCACACTTGTTTGCCCAATAAATGAGTTCAGAGAGTTAGATACAATGTAGGAAGGTGTCAGGCACCCACATCTCTTAGCTTGAAGGTTGATCTCCACTTGATGATTTATTTTAATCATATTTTATGTGATCTAATTTCCCATGATAAACATACATAATGTAGCAGTTTATATTAAACAAAAGAAGAATAAATAAAGTACAAAACAAATTGAAAAAATTAAGTTACAATTAGGTCAAAACATAACTAAGAACCAAACATTAAACTAAGATATCAAGCAAAAATATTAACTAGGTAATATGCAAATAAGATTTGAGATATTTTAGAAATGTCTATGGATATTGCAAGAATGGTAGGTAGACGCATACGTTGTGCATCTACAGACACCTATTTAACATCCTAAGTAAATTCAAAAACTTAGTCAAGGTAGTATATTTCTCACTTATGTTAAAATTCATGATGAAATTCATCTACAAGGGAGGACAAGAGTTTAACACTAGATCGATCAATAGTTTGTGGTCTATAATGAACTCCAAACTCGTTAACCTCTTAATTTAGTATAGACACTCCATTTTAGATTCAATAAAACCATATTTAATGATGAAAAATTTGATAATTGGGTTTGAAACTCTTGAAATGTTGAGCAAAAGGAAATCTTAACCTACTAGAAAGTCCAAGCCCTAGCCCATATAAGCCCACTAAAAATAATGCCTATTCAAACCCAAAAGTAAAAGTCACCCAAAAAATAAATAAACCCAAAAATAAATGCCAAGTTAAAATAATAAACAAAAAAACCCAAGCCTACGCTGAATAAACCCAAAAAGCCCAAAACCTATAAAAAATAACAATAAAGTACTAAAAATAGCCATTAAATCCAAAAACCCAAAACTGACTTAAATTAAAATCAAACCCACCTTAAAAAAAAAAGACCCCATGAAGCCAGACCAAGCCCACCCAAAAAAAGCCAAAATAGCCTCCAAAGAAAATAAAAAGCACCCTAGCAGCACAAGCCCAAAAGAAGTAGAGGAAGCATGTGCGACCCAGCCAGAGCACCTACTCGTTCTGTCCTAGACATGTCTGCCAGGGTACGCGTGCCCTGCAGGTATTATGCGATAGGGCAGACTAGACGGTCAGACGTGTGCACGATCCACAAGTGCACTGAGCTGGACTTTTCTAGTGGCAATTTTCTTATTTTTTATTTTTACTTATTTATTTTTATTTTTATTATTTATGTTTTGTTTTTATTATTTATTTTTCTTTTTTAACGCTGACTCACCTGTATCCCTGTCTCTTTTCTGCGTTGGCTTTCTGTTTTCTCCTGTGCTGATTTACTTCCTTTTATAGCTTCTTTTTACTTCTTTTGGGTGTGTCAGCAAAGTCGTGATTGGGGGAATTGGTTACCCTATTCATGGCCCTTGTCAGGGAAAATAAATTGCTTGATCAAGGCCTTATATGAGGAGGGAACAATGCTTTTAAAAAGAGAGATTTTTCTTATTAAAAGGGGGAGCTTAGGCAATTTTTTTCTGCACCCTTGGGACCTCAGTAGCAATCTCGCAGTAGCTTTAGTCTTTTCAATAGATGCTTACCTTTCGTGCATATTTTTTTAACACTCAAAACACTCACCAAGCCTTTTCTAAAGCTTCATCCCCTTCGGTGTGCACGCCAACTCGCCAGCCATTGGACTCAACCCTAGTAGAATTTTGGCCCGTTACACGAAGTGATTTTTTTTTTCCAGAGGGGTTTAACCTGTTATTCAATCTGAATCACGTGAACATTATTTTATCATTATTATTTTTTGGTATTGTCATCTTGAAATTATTTTCTTCAAAAAAAAAAAAACAACTACCGTAAGCATGTGTGTTATATCTCTCATATGATTAATATTTTTTCTTTGCATGGTTTAAATGGGTGGGGGTAAATCATCAACTAAGAATATTTTTATGATTTGTGATATTGTGAATATGGCTTGCGTGGTTGATAATGGGTGGGGTTATAAGGAACTCAATTTGGATCATGTTGACAATTTTTGTTACTTATTAAATTAATTTAAGTTATTTTACCTATTTTAATTTTTTAACTTATTTAGATTAGATTTAATGTATATAAGTATATATCCAAAAATGGTTATAATTTCTTTTTATAATTTCCTACTTTATATTTTTTTATTGTGGATGTTTTTATTTTATGTTTTAAATTAATATAATAAATTGTTTGCATAATATGAAATTTAAACAAAACATAGTAAAAACTGACTTTGGGATCGAATAGTATAGGTATCTAACACTTTTTTATTATCATTCCTGACTTAATGTGACAAAAATTAATATTATAATTCTGGTGACTCTATTGAGGACAATTCGAATCAATTTCGATGTGTTTAATTTGTTTAAACGTTTTTAAATTTATTTAAGTTTATTGCATTACACAACACTTATATTTATTGTGCACTTCTGTCTTTATCACCCCAATGAGAATCCAAACTTTGTCTCAGAGCCCATTCAGGCCAAAAGTAATATGTATTGTACATCAGTCTTAAGTAGTATACCTTCCGGTATATAAAAGGAATTAATTGTTACAAAAACAAAAAGCATTTTTAGCATTAGAATTTTAGTATCAAACTAAATCTGATACTAAATATTAGCTACAGATTTGAATCGGGTAAATTAATATCAACAAAATTTCAACTCTAATTATCATCGAATTTTGTTTTTATATTAATTTAATACTAATTAGTATATTTTTTATTATAATCTAATATTAATGAGGATTAGTTTATTGTTGATTCTAATTAGAATAAAATAAGACCTGGTCTGGTGTTAAAAAAAAAAAAAAATTCTATACCCCAAAATCCATAACTTTCATGCCTCGCGATTTCCTCCTGCCACCCACATCATCTTCCCATCCTTCACGTTCACCCCTCACATTCTTTCTCAGGCGAATCAAATGTGGCAAACCGGAAGCGTCCAGCTGAGCTTCGCCATAAAGCGTCGTAGGGGAGGTCAGTTAGTCTTCATCAGCATTGCCACCTCCTTCCTCTTCCTCACGAACTTATGCACGGGAGGTCGGTTAGTTTTCCTCGCACGAGGTCGGTCTAATTAATTACACTGCAAAGACAGAAAATCTTTTCTCAGGCAATTGATGCAATTGACTATGCAATTAACCAGCATGAGACAAAGAAGCCACTAGTATTACATATCATACTGTTGGTATTCATCATCTTTCTTGGCAACATGTAGGTTTTGTTGGTGCAATTACGCCATGGAACTTTCCTTTAGCTGTGATTACTTGAAAGGTGATTTCAGTTGGTTCAATTACATATTATTATGGTCCAGAATGTTTCTGTTAGTTCACAATGTATAAAGTACTTTAGTTTTCAAATTGACATGCTTTATTCCTGATTGTAATAAGTGGGTTCCGTCCTTGCTAAAGCCTTATTGTAAGTTTCTGAATTTGAGATTGCTTAAGCCTTTTTGTAATTCGTTGAAGCATCATAATTATTTTTTAGTATGCTTTCTTGTTGATGTCACTATAAGAGTCTGAAAGAATATTAGTGTTTCAATTGTTTTCTTTTTCTTGATTATGATCCTAATGATTTTTGTTGCTTCATTTTTGTTTTTTTTTTCTGATTGTTTTACGTTTATATCTTTTAGGGTGTTATGCATGTGGTTATGGGGAATGCTCCTGACATTGGGGATTCTTCACTAGCAAGTCCACAGGTTTTTCAAGTTTAACATATACCATATGCTTTTTCTGATTAGGCATCGTCAATTGACCTCGATGGGGGGATGGTCTTGTTGAAATAAATTCAATCATCAACATACAAAATCAAATCCAACATACATATTTAATACACACCCAATTATATAATACTATAAAAATAATTTCAGAGTATTTAGATATACTTATTTGCATTATAGTTGTTATTGATCTGAAATCACTTAAAGAAAGACTTATTATTAATATTTAGAGAGTTGAATCTTTCTGTTTTTGAGTACTTTAAAGAACAATAGAATTTTAATGGAAAAATATTACCAAAAATTGTACTGAAATATGAAACTTAGTCTTATATTTATAATAGGTTTATTGAGTCTTTCTATTCAAAGTACAATAAACTATTTATGAATCTATACCAATTATACCAATCAAATTATTATGATATGAAGTGTATTAAACTTTACACAAAATTGATCATAACAAGTTCAATCAAAATATTTACTAGATCACAATTTACCATGTTTTTCAAAAAATCAAAACAAATAATAATTAATATTAGTCTATAATCTTACAGGTCCAATATATGAATTATCGAATATTAAGGTTTTTTTTTTGTTTTCAACTTATTCAGGTAAGGAAGATTTCCTTTACAGGATCAACCGCAGTTGAAAAGAAATTGATGGCAGGAGCTGCTGGGACCGTTAAAAGGGTATAGGCTATACAATTAAAGTGAAGCAAAAAGCAAGGAGGTTTAGTGATCATCATGCAGCTTATATCGTTGCTCTTGTCTTCTCTAGTTATCTATAGAACTTGGTGGCAATGTGTTACGGGGCGCCTAAATGAGTGTTGGTGTTTCGTCATTTGAGTGTTGGTGGTTGCCAAAATCAAGAGTGATGAGTGTCAAGCCAAATTCGAAGAAGCCATGAGTCAGAGTCAGCAGGGCCATGAGGGCCAATCTGTCTAAGCCAGTGTGCCAGTCTGTGAGCCAGTCTCAGTCGTGGGAGGCCGCGTGCGAAAAGCGACATTTTGATCCGGGATGTTTTTGGTCTTGAATATTTTTCTACACTGTGTAAATGTAATATGAGAAGTATGATTGTAATGAGAGAATTGTAAAAATCCTATGTATTGAATTTCTGGAGGGGGGGTGTGATTCCTCAAACGAGATGAGTGGCTGAGTCTGCCACAGTGACAAAAGCTCATAAGCCTCTTTAAGGGGGAGTGACTACTCTCACCTGGGCACACCATGGCCAGAGGGCATGGGGCCTAGGGGGATGGGGTTGCTTGCTGCTGGGATGGCTTGGGCTTGTTGCTTGGTGGATGCCCCCTTGTCCACCTTCAACGATGTACGTTTTCGAGATGAGATATTAATGAGATAAGTAGACCGTTTTCTTATGATTGTCCCGATTTCCATATTTATGCTTTGAATGAGCTTTATTATGCTTGAGTGTGGCATTGTGAATGATTTATCGAATATGATACATGTTGCTTGTGAGTATACAAGTTGCGATATGTTGCGATAATCCACGTTGGCTAACCGTTATATGCGGTATTCGTATTTTTCGCAGATATATGAGTTGAGTAAGGCTTACTTGCTTGGGGGAGTCCAAGTCAAGTACCGCACGGTGTCGGTTTTGCGATGCTCAAAATCTGACCCCGTGACAGGTGGTATCAGAGCATGATCAAGAGACGTTGAGCTGTTCGTGAGAGCACTAGGCTGGCCTGTGGTGCTTGCTGGTGCATGAGATCTGAGTTGAGCTGATTGTGGGCGTCCTAATGCTGGCTCGAATTGCTTGAGACGCACAGATGCTGGCTGATGGCGCACAGATGCTGAGTTACTACTGAGTGTGCTGCCTGCATGCGTGCGTGCGTGCGTGCGGGGGAGCCCGTGCTAATCTCGCGCGTACGTTGGGTTGTACGATTTGCTGGTGCGTGCACGTCTGATGCGATGTGCTGCGTGTGCTCGCACCTGATCCGAAGCGAGAAGACGTGCGTGCGCACTTCATCTGCGTGCGTGCGCATGCGAGCTGATCTGAGCGGTCCGAGTTGCTGAGTGTGCGTTGGGCTGGGCGAAGCCTGCGTGCGACCCCGAGGGGCGAAATGGTGCCACGTGTGTCTGCGGTCTGAGCTGCGTGAGAATGCTGAGATGCTACTGCTGAGCGCGCATGGGGCTGGGCTGAGCCTGCGTGCGCACCCGAGTTGCGATGAGATTTTTCGCACGCGGAGCAGTGTCTTTGCTGCATCCGCGCGCGCCCGAGTTGGCCAGAGTTATTTCCGCGTGCGTGCCTGTTGGCCTGAGCGAGTTCCGCACGCGCATGGGTTGGCGAGAAATTCTTCCGCGCGCGCATATGTGAGGCGAGATTTCCGCGCGCGCCCTGAGTATCTTGAGCTGATTTCTGCGCGTCCATGAGCTGGTTCTGCACAAGATAGAGTGGGGCTGTGGTGCCTCCGCGAGTGCACATGAGGGTGCATGGGCTGCTTTCGCAAGCATCTGAGTCTGAGAAAATTACGCACGTAGATTTGCGGGCGGGCATCAGGGAGTGCCTTTGATTTCAATGTGAGCTTGAATTCATTTATATATGAATTACTAATTGAGATTTGAGTTGAGTTTTGCAGGCTATAAACACAAGCACGTGAGATCGTGTGCATTGGTGGCCTGAATGCAGAGTGCGGTAGTGCGCATTGAAAGCGCATACGAGACGTTGAGAAAAGCGGGGATTCCGCGACGGAAGCTGAGAACTGAGTCATATAGCTGGGAAATGCTATAAAATGAGATTTTAACATAAATTTATTTGTGAGTGCAGAAAATGCTTACGGCATTGTGGAAGCACAATGTACGTTTGCGGGGAGGCCAGACATAGGCCATGAGTGGACCTCGAGTTGCAGTCGAGCAAAAGGGCATGTGTGTCAGATGAACATGTGCACCAACTTGTTGAGAAATTCGAGCAAAACATTTGTTGTTTTTGTGTGTGCAGACACCAATACGAGCTAATATAGAGTTTGTTCCATTGAGCCGAGTAACGCTACCCACTTGCAGAGAAAGTGGTAGGCGTTAACGAGAGACCTCCGTGGGTTATGCCAAGAGAGATTGAGGCCCCCACGAGAGGAGAAGAGAAGAGATTCTGGGAAAACACCAATGAGCCTATCTCCCCTTCAAGGGCTGCGTCAATAGGGCTTGAGGCCATTTTCGAAAGGGTTTGGGAGGGAGCAAGAGAACTTTCTCACCTTAAGAGGATTGTGCCAATAGAGCGTGAGGTCACTTTCGAGAGGAGAGAGTTGGGAGTAATGCCAGAGGGCTATCCCACCTTTCGAGAGTCGTACCAATAGAGCTTGAGGCCATTTTCGAGAGGAGACGAGTCTTGGGAGTAAGCCAGAGGGCTGTCCCACCCCTTGTGTTGTGCCAAGAGAGCTTGAGCCAACAAGGGGGTAAAAGAGAGGAGTCGTGAGATTGCACTTGAAAGTTCTCCCGCCTTTTCGACGATGTGCCAATAGGAGCTTGAGACCAATCTTAAAGAGTTGAGTTGGGAGATTATGGCAAAAAAAGGTGACCTTCCCTATCCTCCCAGAGGGGAGCTATCGAGACAGAGTTCATCTCCAAGAGTGGAGTCATTGTTATCCTCCCAGAGGGGAGCCATCAAAGGCAGAGTTTGTCTCCAGGAGTGCAGTCTTTCCTATTCTCCCAGAGGGGAGCCCTTGAGTCAGAATTCGAGAAGAGAGCCATTATCTTATCTTCTTCCAAGAGTGGAGTTCGAGAAGGGAGCTTTTGTTTGTCCCATCCTCCCAGAGGGGAGCCATATTCCAAATTCCATGAGGAGTTATTTTCATCAGTTGAATGCAGAACCAAAATCCAAAATTGGCGTGAGTTGAGGAGTGAGAAGTACATCGTGAGCAGAGGAAAAGACCACAAATTCATCTCCAAATTTCATCTGAAAACTGGCAGCTGGCACACTTGAGAAGCAATCAACGAGCAGATCTTGAGATGATGAGTTCTATTCGGAGTTACGTTTATCCTTGAGTTCAAGAAGTCAAGATTATCTTTCGAGCGAGTTCCAAGGCGATCTTTTCCAATGCATGAGAACATGTGAATGAATCATTTTCTTCATCAACTTACAAGCAGAGGAGTTTGCAGTATTCCTATGTCTTCACCAGAAGCAGAGAAAGAGAGAAAATAATCCTGGAGTTCAGAGTTAAAATTTTCAACAATGCAGAAGAGTCTTCAACAACAACCAATGTGCAACGTCGACGAGGACGTCGACAGATTGAGTGGGGGAGAATGTTACGGGGCGCCTAAATGAGTGTTGGTGTTTCGTTATTTGAGTGTTGGTGGTTGCCAAAATCAAGAGTGATGAGTGTCAAGCCAAATTCGAAGAAGCCATGAGTCAGAGTCAGCAGGGCCATGAGGGCCAATCTGTCCAAGCCAGTGTGCCAGTCTGTGAGCCAGTCTGAGTCGCGGGAGGCTGCATGCGAAAAGCGACATTTTGATCCGGGATGTTTTTGGTCTTGAATATTTTTCTACACTGTGTAAATGTAATATGAGAAGTATGATTGTAATGAGAGAATTGTAAAAATCCTATGTATTGAATTTCTGGAGGGGGGGTGTGATTCCTCAAACGAGATGAGTGGCTGAGTCTGCCACAGTGACAAAAGCTCATAAGCCTCTTTAAGGGGGAGTGACTACTCTCACCTGGGCACACCATGGCCAGAGGGCATGGGGCCTAGGGGGATGGGGTTGCTTGCTGCTGGGATGGCTTGAGCTTGTTGCTTGGTGGATGCCCCCTTGTCCACCTTCAACGATGTACGTTTTCGAGATGAGATATTAATAAGATAAGTAGACCGTTTTCTTATGATTGTCCCGATTTTCATATTTATGCTTTGAATGAGCTTTATTATGCTTGAGTGTGACATTGTGAATGATTTATCGAATATGATACATGTTGCTTGTGAGTATACGAGTTGCGATATGTTGCGATAATCCACGTTGGCTAACCGTTATATGCGGTATTCGTATTTTTCGCAGATATATGAGTTGAGTAAGACTTACTTGCTTGGGAGAGTCCAAGTCAAGTACCGCACGGTGTCGGTTTTGCGATGCTCAAAATCTGACCCCGTGACACAATGCACCCTGCATAGTCCTTGATGATGAAGACCTGGATGTGTGGGAATTCAAGGAGCAGTATGTAGAGGGATTCTATATGTAAACTTATTGCAACAAGTATTCTACTTGTATTAATATCCCTGACCTCCATCTGTTACTGGTGTGCTACAAAGTGGAATTTTTATATAGCTGACATCATTTTATACCTCTGTTTCACAAATCCTTTGAACAAATTGTATATAATTTGGTTTTGTAGTAAAATCCTTATCGCTTTTTATATGAAAAAAGAGAAAATAGATTATCTATTGCAGTATCTTACAGTTGGCAGCTTTATTCTCTTTCACAAACAAATTACATTTAGTCTTGCAAGTGCTCATAGGTGCTTATCGTTTGGGTATGTGAACTTGTCCCTTTGTCTTCCCTGTAGCAATTTCAGTTTCGTTATATATTTTTCAGCTTTTTTTTTTTTAATGTCATTATGAATTTTTAAAATAATTTACAAACAAATTAGATGTTTGTGTGCTTAAATTTTAGAAGAGTGTTAATATATGGCAGCTACAAAAATGTTCTTTCCTAGAAGAGTAATAGCATTTTATTCCTTTTTCATCCTCCTCTTGTGACCTTATAGGCCTTTTTGTGCAGATATCCATGCTAAATTTGCAGATGCTCTTTCAAAAGCTATCCAGAATCTGAAAGTTGGGGATGGCTTTGGCGATGGAGTGGTACAGGTATTATTCCTGGCTTATATGTCAACTGTTTATCGTTGCATTACTGATCTTTTCATCAATTCCTATATTTCTTGATGTTGACGTCAAAAAGGATAATGTTATATGATCAGTTGACGAAATTTTATGTTGAATACCTGTTATCAGCCATAAAATTTCTGTTGGTTTGAATGGATTTCCATTTATAGGAAGATTTTGTCATGGAATTCTGCTGAACTTTGAAGATTCAACTGAATCCTCTGTTATATACTTTCTTTCTTTAATATTTTGTCTTTTTGAACCATTCAGGCGCATTCATGGATGTCATCAACAGTGTGAAATTTGATTATCATTCTTAGTTTGTACTCTTCAGACAAATAAGAAGAATCAACTATGTGTAGGCACATTCATGGATGCCATCAACAGTTCGGAATCTTTGCAGACGCATTCATAGCTGGAAACAAGGAGCAGCGAGCAGGTGTAAGCATCGACGAGGGAAGAGATGCTTGTAGAGGTGTAATGACTACTCCAAACTTTACTAAGCCTTCTTGGGGATACTATTTACAATAACTCAATCCCTTCCTCCTGGCACAAAACACCCTAATCGTTCCTCATAAAATAATTTAATTTATGTATTAAGTTAAAATATTATTGTAGCAAATTATTTGAATGTTTTTTTTGCTTATATGTACAATATTTGATATATTGTAATACATTATGAGTTTAATTTTATTAAACAATTTTGAGTTTTTGTGTGGCAATTTTTTAAGTTGTTGATAACTTTAATTGACAATGTTAGCATTGGATTAGGACTGAAATTGAATTGAAATATAATATAAAACTGGCTATGGAAGAAATGTAAATTAGATCAACATTATATAATGAATTAGAAATGAATTAGAATTAGACTCATTATGCAATTGTAAATTATATTTGTATCAGACAAAATTATAATGAGATTATGTATAATATTAATATAATTCTAATTTACTATCGAATTTTAGTTTCAATGTAAATTTGGTTAGCATTGGACATTTTAGCATCGACTAACATTCGATACTAATATGATACTAAATACGTTTAGTATCAAATTAACATTGGATTCCATCTAATGTTAAATTGTATTTTTGTTGTTGTATGATTCTCGTTTGAAGTAGTTTTTTTATCTTAACCCCCAGTTTAATTTATATAGTGGCCTTAAAAGTACAATTCCTTAATGACTCTCTTGTGTGTGATTGTTGAAGTTAGATTTTTGGGCCTTGAGTTTCTATCCCTTGCATAACCATTATGCTATATGCTTAGAATTATATGTTCTCAATAGACACAATCCTGCTTGATATAATTTCTAAAATTCATAGTATTGTGAAATATTGAAAACTCACTAAATTTTGATATGTCGTCATCATACTGACATGAAATGGCATCAATGCCAATTGTTATTTCAGGATGCACAACAATACATAATGATGACATAACTGTCCAAATATGTGAAATGAGAAGAGTGGTGACTATCGGAACATTAAATGTTTGTCTGAAACCATAGCACAGTAGAACAACAATGCAAGAAAGATTTTTTCAGGGGGTTCAACTATTTGAACAAAACGTACATCCATTATAATTAACAACTTGAACATCTCACTTAGTTATGCCGGGTTGCCTTTTCTAGTAACTTGAATAACTCACCATAGCCATCATCAAAGGACTTGAATCACTTCTCACTTGAAGGAGATTAACACTTCTTGCTATTTTAATCTCTTGCTACTCCAAGGTTAGAGCGTGGGCATAGGTGCAATGTGGTGACACACATGTAGACAATATTAGTTATTTACACTTATTATATGAGTTATCTACTGACCTCTGGTGATGTGCCAAGTGGTCGAGATGTTAGGCTCGCTCTTAAATATATACCACATGGCCACTAGGCATTGTGTCATAGGATAAACTTAACAACAAAACAATTACTAAGCACCTCTATGATGCCTGCAAAAGTAAAAAGGCAAGATACGATAATCGTTTCATGCAAACCATCATTTATCAGCACTAATGATATGTGAAGAAGATGAAACAACTTATAAAACCATTAATGGTGATCTTATATTGAGGAGGTGAGCGAAAAAGAAACGAAGAAAAGCTTTGATTATAACCTCCTCTGGTACCTATAAAGTGTATTTTCATGTTAAGAAAGTTTCCAGTAGATCGAACAAGTTGAGACAAGTAAATTCTTCGTTACAACTCGTAAATTTGAATGATGTCATCTTATCATATCTTACCAAAAATGTGACTGGTTATTAATATTTAATCTTGCTAGTGGGAATATTGATAATATAATGGAGCTTATACATCAACCGGATAATCTCCTAGTCCGATCCTCTTTATAATATTGTTTTAGGCCTTCATAATAAAAATAGGAATCCCCACAGAATTTAACGTGTCTAGGTTCACTTTGATTGAAAACTTTCAGAACCTAGAGATATTTTCTACCAAGAAACCATATTTGTTAATTAAGCCGCCATGCAATAATGTAAACCTACCCCTTATATTTTCTGTACCTGTTTACAAAGAAAATAAATGAAGATATATTATTTTTTGAGAAAGGCTGGTTTCGTTCAATCAAGCAACAAAAACAGCTGCATTTACGTTGAGGAAGACAATGAGCAGCGGAAAACTCAACCACCGTTCAGTAACTTAAATGACTTTATTCCATCTTAACGCTTCCTGTTTTATTTGACTAACAGATTCAGATTTCATACATCTTCATCAATTGCAACTTGAATTCCTCTGTTTTTTGTCGACTTCCTACTTCTACAAATCAGCTTCTAGTCATAACATACCATCCTCCTTCAAGTTTAAACAAAACGATCGACTTCTAAGATTTTTATAAGTTAGACAAATACAAACTGAAAAATCTTCTCTCAAGAGCCTATAAAATCTACTAAAACAAATGTGTAAATCCTCCCTCAGGTATTACTTCGATTCTTTTCATAAAACTAAGTCTGTAACTCCTCCCTAGAAAAAATTCGTAAATCCTCCTTGAGATATTATTTCTGTTCTTTTCATCAAAACCTAGGAAATAACTCAGTTCACCTGGGTTTTTGATTTTATTAACAAATCCCATGCATATTTAGACAAACTAAGATGAAAACTAGCGGTAGCTTCGTAAGCTTCAGCGAAATAACTCAGTTCCCTTGGGTTTTTAAGACTGAATTAAGAATTCAAATAAGAAACTAAACTCTAAATAACTGTTGAGTTTGGTCTTGTAAAATGATCTTCGATATCAGGTGCACCTGTTGAGAACAAAACATGATATCTCCAATATCCATAACTATCTTCATTTAGCTTAGGGATTACTATTGTTGAGCTAGAACCAAAGAAACTTACAATTTAAATACAAGATCCCAAAATTCGTCTTCTCTACAGTTGCTGGAACATCAATTAAAAACAAGAAATTATCTATTGACGTTAGTCAATCTGTTGTGTGATTGTAATCGGGTTAGTCACTGGTGGCTCTCAAGGTTTCCAAGGATGCAAAAAGTGAAAGAGAAAAGGAAGTGATTTCAAAGGAAGGAGGAGGAAGGAAGAAGGTAATGACTTATTATTCAAACGTTCTTTTTTTTTTTTTTTAACTTAAACCACTAATACATAGCCACATAACAAACAGTCGTTCTTTAAAAAAGGCATCATCTTTTGAAGTGCTTTTTCGATCAGAACTTCCCTACATGATAAATAGGAACCAGTTTTTGGTAAGGCCAAAGGACTATTTCCCACGCATAGATTGAGGCAGGGACAAAGTCGCACCCTCCATGTTTCAAAAGTTCAGTCTCTCACCTATGAAAATAATTTAATATTAAATAAAATAAAAAACAGTAACACTTAGAGGTAATATTATCATTTTAGGATTAAAATTTTATAAAAAATATAAAATTAAAAAAAAATTCAAATATATATTAAAAATTTGCAGCAGCCACCGCTGCCAGTGCCGCGGCGGTAGCCGTCGCTGACGGAGCTAGGTGGCCCTTTTTGACCACTTGGTTTTAGAGGAGGTCGGATCTGACCTCCCAGTTTGGTGGAGGCGGCCAAATCTGGCCGCCTTAGTTTTGACAGAGACGGCTATATCTGGCCACCTCCGCCAGAAGAAGCTATCGAAAACGACCGAAAATGGTCGACCTTGGTCCCAGCAGTCGTTTCCGACGACGGTCAGATCTAACTGCCTCCTCCAAAACCGAGGGGGCCAGATCTGGCCGCTTCCACCAAACAGGGAGGCCAGATCTGGCCTCCCCTGAAACCAGGTGGTCGGAAATGGCCACCTGGCCCCTTCAGCGGTGACCTTTGCCATGGCACTGGCGGCGGCGGCTGCTTCAAATTTTAAAAAATTTTCAATATATTTTTTAATTTTTTTAAAAATTTACACTAAAATTTTTTAAAATTATTTATGTTAAAATTATTTTATAATTTTATTATAAATATTTATTTTTTAAAATGGTATTTTAGTAATTTGAGTATAAAAATTATAAAAAATATTTTTAAGGGTGGGAGATAGACTTTTGAAACTTGGAGGGTGGGACTTTGTCCCTACCTCAAACTATGGGTGGGAAATAGTGCTTTGGCCTTTTGGTAATTACTTCGCACGAATAAGACCCATCGGCATGACCTAATCACAAATAAAAACTTTACCATAACACAATCAAGCTTTGATACCATAAAAAGAAAAAACTTAATGCCGTTATTCATGTAAACTGACTTTATTGGATCTTAACAGAATCTGTTTTGTTTGAATAACAGATTCAGTTTGAATTTATCTTCAACATCTGTAACTCGAGTTCCTCCGTTTGCTCTTCCTCCTATTTTCATAAATCAGCACATAGTCTTAACACTGTTCATTCCTTTCGGTGAATTAATCCTGCGCCCCTAACACGTGGAAATGGATGAGGCCGTACTTGAGTCACCAATAACATGTGTATTAAAGAGTTTCAGGACGCGTGTCCCGCAACAAAAGGGGAAATTGGGAGAGACCGAGGGCCATCTCAAAACTAGCACCGAAAGGGAGCCCCAACAACTTTCTTTAAAACGAATTAATGGGAGCAATTAAATTGTAGTTATTTCATGCCGCCATATTTTGTGCAAATAGCTGTATAATCTTCATTGTGGTGGTTTAACAATAACAAAAGTCGTACAATTATTGAAGTGTGGTGATGAAATACAACAGTATTTGAAGCTGTTTAAATCCACAGTTTAATGAAGAAGGGTACTAAAGTTGTTTATGAAAGTGGTAGTCTACCAAACAAAGGATATAAATCTATCTTTAATTGTTTAAAAATAATTAGGTATTGTTTCTTATATTAGTAGTAATAATAATAAATCTAAAGTTTTTAAAACTAATACATTTTTATATAAAAAAACTTGGGTCTTTGGTGAGTTTTAAACTAGGTTTTTGTAGTCAGTAGACTGTATATATGGTAAGGGATGGCAAAATCATTTCTCTTATCTGCAATAACTGTACATATAATATATCATCACAATTTTTTTCTATTTCTAAATTAAAAGGCCCATAAAAAGAATTTATTAATATGAACACTTAATATTAGAAAAAACACACACAAAAAAAATGATATATTTATTTATATTTTAAGTAAGCTTAAGAAAAATGAACTTCCCTGCTTAAAGATATCAAATAAATGTTTGAGTAATATAATGTTTTATCGTATAATTAGATATTTTTTAATATTTAATTCAAAATCAACTAATTATTAACTAACATGTGATTATTTACATATAAATTTGTACTTATTGTTAGTATATATAGTTTTATTGTAAATGCAATAATAATTCATGCATTTTTCTTTTTTAGTTGAACCTAAACAACCTTAAAAGGGAATTTAGAAAATAACCTTTAAATGAACAAGTACAACATGCATATTCCTATTCTCTATAAAAGCCAAGACTCAGACGTCATTTCTCCACCAACACAAACACTTTCTAATTCCTTTCCTAATTATACTGACCTGATCTTTGTGATGGCTAATTCTCATTTCACTGCTTTAGCTTTGTTGATCACTATATCCTTCGCTAGCATCAATGGAGCCTTAGGGGCTCGTCGCTTGTTGCAGAATCCTTATCCTGATCCTTTCTCGGGCAACATTCCGGCACTGAATTTTCCTCCTCTTCCAGATACAGCGTATCCAGAAGTCAGATTGCCACCACTTCCAACTGACGATATCCCCTTGGCGCCCATTGACCCAACTACTTTTCCCTCAATCCCATTTTTCTCACCACCCACAAATCCTTGAAATATTCATGTTCATCAGCTCAAGCAATATTATTATAGTATACTTATTGCTATTACTTATGATATACATGCAGTGATATGTATAAATAAAATTATGAAGATCCATTTCAACAGTGGTTGATGTTGCTGTCGTTTGGTCTTTGTAGTAGAGGCGCCTCTATGCTGTTTGCATGTGGCACCAATTAATGTGTTTGATTAAAAAGTGTTAGTGCAGTCCATATATACTTATTTGTAATATGCACTTTATTTGTATTTGTGGAAATTATGACATATTGATGTTCTTTTGTCTTATTTCTAAAGAGTGCTTTTGAGAATATCTTAGACATATGTTTATGATATAATGACAGGAAATTAGCATATTCAAGCATCTTGTTTAATACGGACAAAATTTGGATATTAATTGATTACAAATATTACCTAATATTTCTTGTTTTTTTTTTTTAAATTAAATTTATATCTTTCTATTTGATTTGTTTGGACTCGGCACTTAAAATCATAAAATTGTAATATGCCTGTCATAAGCCAAGAAGGTCTCAAAAAGTGGCCATTAGAAATCCAAAATATTTTGATTGCCATACAAGGAATCGAGAAGCCTTGGAGGATTATTGGTAGTAAGGACTTCGTCTAAGTTGTTGGACCACGTCACAAGCTTGCTTATGAATAGGTGAAGAAGCTGTTATTTTTATTTGAATAGTTTGGTTACTTTGTTGCAACTAGCTGTTAGAATCCTATTTCTTAGAGATATTATCCAAGGATTAGGATTAATTGTTATCTTTCGTTTTGTATTTAAACTCTTTCCAATGCAATAACGAGGGTAGAACTTATTCCAACTAAAATATTGTATTTCAGTCTCACCCTAAGTAAATTCCTATTGCATTATAAAAATTTTAATAGCTTTAATTGGGACTTATCATTGGTATTAGAGCTACAATGACAACCAATAAAGAGAGAATGGAAAACCTAGAGTGGGGCTTGGAGCGCTCTAGGATAGCTTTAGCAAAATTAACTGGGTGTGACCGAGAAGTTAAATCACTTGCAAGAGGCCACTAGCAATATATCTGAAGCATTGCTTACAAAGGTAAAGCCATCTTCTAATAATGCTCACAATAGGAATTCTCTCAATGAGTGTTCTCGTAACACAAGAGAGGAATCTCAAGAAAATACTGAAGGAGGGTAGCTAATGTTCTCATCCAAATTGGCTAAACTCGAATTTCCTAAATATTATGGTGATGATATCACTTGTTGAACCCCAATAACCTAAATGGCAATAACCTAGAGGGAGGTGAATCGGTTATTTTGAAAACTTTAGAAAAACTTGATAACTCTTTTCTATTCACTAATCAACCAACCAACAATAAAATCAATTGTTAAAGCATCCAACACAAACCAAGCACTTAAACTTATAAAGCAAGCAAAGACAAAATAAAGAGAGTAAGTGAAAGAAGTGCTCAGTCAATTTAGAGTGGTTTAAAGTTTCTCCATGCATCTTACGTCTACTATTCTAAGCAACTCTATTTAAAGATTTCCTTCCACTATCTTTAATCCCGAAGATACAATAGTTTTTGTACAATAGATTTTGCTATTCTTACACTAATTTTGATAATAAAAGATTACGTCTTTAACTTAATTTTTACAAGGATTATATCTTATACTAGTTTCACAGGATTACGCTCAAGGGTATGTGGAATTACAAAGGGAAAATGCCTCTCAAAGGCAGCTATAAGCATTATGATTTCAAAAGTACTCTCTCAAATGTAATACCAATAAGTTTAGAGAAAGAATGTCGAGAAGAGAAACTAGAGAATGAAGAATAGAAGTTGTATACTTGATTATCTAACACTTGAGTCTTTAAATCACCTCCAATTTATAGACGATGGGAAGAGATAGTTGTTGGAGGTGATTTGAGAGCTATTGAAGCATTCTGGACTTGTGCATGGTCGTGTCTTATATCCACATGATCGTGCTTCCTTTGATATGCATAATCCAACAGTTGAATTTTCCTATTGCATGAGCGTGTGTTCCACATTTACATGATCGCGTGCCTTCATATCTTCAAATTTGGAAGCCTACACGATCTTCTGTACGATACCTGTATGAGCGCCACATGATCAGACTTTTTCATTAAGCACATGTGTGTAAACTTTTTTACACAAGTATGTACCTAGTAAAGTTTGTTGATCACAAGCATGATTGAGTATACATGGGAGTACATCCTTAATCTTAAGACATATGGTTGTGTGCTTGAAAAATGTATGGTCGTGTGTCCTTACTTCATCATGCATAAACACCTTTCATGACTCAACCAACTCATATGTTGCTTTTATAATGGACACACGATTGTGTAGCCTGATCACGCACAATCGTGCACCAAGTTAAATATACAAAAATAAAATCTTTTGATCTTGATTGTCATAATCAATTCATGCATGGACCGGTTAAATATTTTAACTTAAGTTTTGTATCAATTCAAAACCTATAAGGGCCCAACACCATCAGATGGTTTACCTAAATAGACTAATTCTTCGAATGTCAATACACCATGGAAACACAAAGGTGTATTATTGGTTTCTTTTCATCTTAAGGGTAAAGTAAGCCAATAATGGCAATGGTTACGTTAGGCTTACAAGGAAGAAGAGAAAGAGGTGACATGGGAAACTTTTGTAGAAAAGCTATAGGCTTATTTAAATCTTATTAATTGTGAAGATTTTGATGAAGCTTTGTTAAAGGCATGATAGGTTGGTTCCTTATGTGATTACCAAAAGGAGTTTGAAAGGTTGGGGAATCAGACACAATGATAGACTCAAAAAGCTTTAGTTGGAACATTTATAAGACTTAAGGCAAAAATAATAAATAACATTTGGATGTTCAAACTGAGAACATTAAAGGAAACCATTAGTCTTGCATGGATGAGAGATGATCAAGTGAATCAGTTGTAGAAATTTAGTCGGCTAATCAATCATCCAATAGTTGATTCTTTTTCTCTAACAAAACTCAAAGTTGTATCACCAATGAAATGGCCCACTTGGGGAAAAATGCAAAAGAGGAGGGTGTAAGGACATTGCTTTTAATTATGACATAAAATTTACACTTGGCCATAGGTGTTATGGTCTACAACAACTATTGTTAGAAGACAACACTGACACAAGCAATTCAGATGATAAAGAAACTAAAAACTATGCGGAGTCACAACCTAAGATATTTATACATGTATTTTTAGGATGGTCATTACTTAACCATGTGGGTGACAATAAAAATTAGGCACGGTAAAATGGTTGTTTAATTGATAGTGGATCCATTCACAATTATATTAGTGAGAAAATGACTAACTTACTGTAATAGCCAATGATTCCTATCAAACCTTTCAATGTGAAGGTAACTAATAAAATATCATTAAAATTTCAAGTACGATTTGAAAATGTCCAAGTTTTACTCCAAGGTATTCCTTTTTTCTTCACTCTTTATGCTTTACCACTGATCGTGCTAGATTTGCCGTTAGATGTTTATTGACTAGAAAAATTAGGGATAATGGTTTGTCATTGGAAAAAAATTAACAATGAATTCTTGTAGGAGAACCAAACTCAAAAATTGCAAGGAATTTATTCACAATCTATTCAACTTGCATCAATGAAAACTATTTTCAGGGGAATATAAAATGAGAGCTTAATAATTGCCATTTGCTTTAAACTATAGCTGGTTCTACACCACAAGATGTCAATCCTAAAATAAAACAACTATTAGAAAAATGTGAAGACATAGTCTAAGAACCAAAGCAACTATTTTCCATAAAAGAAGTAAATCATCACGTTAATTTGAAAAAAGGGATTGAGCCCATCAATGTGAGACCATACAAGTATGCCTATTTTTAAAAATCTAAGATTGAAAAATAGGTTTAATATGTGTTAGGGCTTATAAGATCTAGTACTAGTCCTTTTTCATCTCCTATTTTGTTGGAAAAAAAAAAAAAAGATGGTACATGGCATTTTTGCACTGATTATAGAGTAATGAATGCTATAACCATTAAGGACCAATTTCCAATTTCTAAAATTGATGATATGTTTGATAAGCTCCATGGAGCTTTTTATTTTACCAAACTTAATTTATGAGCAAGATGTCAACAGATATATTATACAAGTATTAAATGAATTGCATTTCGTACCTATAATAGTTATTATGAATATTTAGTCATGCCTTTTAGTCTCTGTAACGCTCTATTGATCTTTTAGGCAATTATGAATTTCATTTTTCATCCTTATCTTTGTAAATTTGTTTTAGTTTTCGTTGATGACATTTTGATCTATAGCCTCAATTGGACTATGCATCTTGAACATGTTCAAAAAACTTTTGAAATATTAAGGCATTATCATTTTTTTTTTTTATTAAACTTAGAAAGTATGCATTTGGTCAACAAGAATTAGAATATTTAAGACATTTTGTAACTCCACAAAGAGTTAAAGTGGATCAAGGAAAAATTAAAACCATGCTAAATGGGCCTAGGCCTACTAATGTCTTTGAGTTGCATGGATTTTTAGGCTTTATAAGTTACTACCAAAAGTTTTTTTATAACTACAACATCATAACTCGTCCTTTTATCAATATATTAAAAAAAGTGTATCTTGGGTGAAAAGAAGAGGCATAAACTACCTTTCAGGATCTCGAGTGAGCTATGACCTCTACTCTTACACTAGCTATGCAAAATTTCAATGAACCTTTCATCATTGAATTGGATGCTTTAAGAGATAACATCAAATTTGTTTTAACTCAACAAAGGAGTCCAATTACATTAATGATTTAAGCCATGAGCACCATTAAATGATCTTGGTTTACTTTTGCTAAAAAAATACTCGTTATCATTTAAGCCATCTAAACATGGAGACTTTACCTGTTATGCCAAAAATATTATATCCAAACTAATCAATGTATGTAATAACTCGAGGTTAGAATAGTCTTTTTAGACCTTTGATTCGAGGTTAAAAGAGAAATTTCTCAGTTAGAAATCAGTTTCAGTGAGTTAGGAGGGCAGATCAGCCTTTTGAATGGTTTTATATGCAACTTATGGAAGGAGCACGATCGTGCATCTCTAGACACACGCTTGTACATCTCTTTCTCACCATGCACGCTTGTGTATGTTATCGCACGCCCGTGCATGCCTGTTGGTATATAAAGCTAGCTTTTCCCTTCGCTTGTTTCAGCCAGCTTCATACCCATTTTCCATTTCCTTTCTCTTCAGCTAACCCTAATCAATTGAGAGAGAGCTCAACTAGCTTTTAGCAACCAATCTAGCCAAGATTCAACCAGAGACAGAGAGATTGAAGCCCCTAGCAGTTCTAGGTAAGTATCTTTTTACCTTCTTCTTGTTTCCAGAGTTCATGTTTCTTTGGTTAGGTTGATTCAATAATAGAAGCATGTTCATGTGATGTTAATGATGATATAGATAAGAAATTTGGAGGTAGAAACATGTTTAATTCCCTTGATACATATATATGTGTATTTAAAGGTTTAGAGAGATATTAGTATGTTTTGGCTATGAATGATGGGGAAAATGTGTTTTTAGCAAAATATGTTGCATGTTTGTATGTTATAGTATGTTTGATTGAAGTTTGATAAGGCTCAGGTGAGTTTTTGGTGGTGATCTTACATGTTTTAGCCATGGTCATAGAAATAGAGTAGGATGCACGCTTGTGTGTTCGTGTATGCACGCTCGTGCGTTCGTGTATGTACGCTCGTGCGTTCGTGTATGAACGTCTGTACATTCTGGGTTTTAGCGAGGTCATGGTTGTGTATGCAAGCCATGCATGGTTGGACTGAAAGACTGGTACAGGCTCGTGCACTTGCATACACGCCTGTGCATCTAATAGTACACGTCTGTGCGCCTAGTGAAAATGAAAAACTTCTTTCCCATTCAACAGAATTTCAGTAACAAAGAAACATATCAAATATTCTAAGTTGAATAACATAAGAAACAACCAATTATGAATAAGAATCAGTATAAAGAAGGAATAAACATAGAGAATCCAATTATAACCTAGAAAAACTTAATAGAAATTCAGAAAAACTTAGATAACAACTTATAATCAGAAAACAGATAGAAACAGGAAAACAACAACAAATACAGTTTACATAAACGATAACAGGAATAGTAAGGAAACCTACATAACTTAGAACAATTTACATAAAACTTATTAACAAGCTTAATAAGTTATCAAAACAGTATAATAATGAGAATACATGAAACAAAACTATAACAGATAGACATCTGAATAGAAGGTAATCAAAAGGAAAGAAATGATAAATTATTATGCATGATATGCATTATATGACATGACATATCAATTTAGTGTTTTTAGATAAAGGGATCAAGGGATCCACTTGCATTAGTTTTCAACATGTAAAGCCTAATATCCAGGTTAGTTAATTGGGTGAACTCAAGGGGGTATCTATGAGATTTCAACCTTCTGGCTGCGGTCAAATCATTTTAGTTTCAGTTTAGTAGTTTGAGGATTGGTATGGTATATATTTCAGCTTACTAGCACCTCGCTAGTCTGTTTCAGCCCGCATGACCAAGAGGCCAAATCCCTATATTCATTAGTCTGATTAGCATAACAAGTATATTCGAATACATAGAGTTTTCAATAGTATTTTAGGATCTTTGGATCCATTATCAATATTTCAGTAAAATCAACTTTTAGAAACATATTTTTAGTAAATTGGCCTAAGGGCCCAATTATGATTTTCAGTAGTATTAAACATGATTTCAACATACTTTATAACATGTCATACAGGGTATAAGAGCAAATGAAACAGAGAAATTAGCAAACAAGTTGATAACCAGTGATATAGACGGAACATGAAATACCAGAAAGATAAATCTGTATAGAATATTGTATATAACACAACATAAACCATGGTATAACAAGATAATAAATATCAGAAAGAAGATTTAGTGAGTTAAGTTGTACCGCTCAAGATTCCTCTTCATTCTGGGTTGTTTACATATACTCATATACGTATTTACAATACAACATGAGACAATGTTCAAATAGTAAGTCGAGTTGGAGAGAATAAGATATAAGACCAGAATGAACTCAGTTGAGGTTATTAGATAAACAATCAGACTAGCTATAGGCAAAGTAAAGTCTGTTAAGCTAGTAACCAGATGGTCAATAATGAAATAGAAACAGAGTAAGAAAGTATTATCAGCTTAGTGCCTACCCGAGGGTAGAGGTAGGAGATGCTTACTAAGTGACTTGTCACTCATCCCCCTCAGTTTCCTTTCTTACAGGTTGGTGTTTTAGAGAGCTGAGCTTGAAGCTCGAGATGGTCGGAGAGTGGGATACAGCTAGAGCGGGTTCTTACCTGATATTTTCAGTAATACATATGTACGTATATATATGTATTTAGTTATTAGCAGATAACATGCTGACTCGCATGCTTATGTTGCTCATGCATATGAGATGTATAGTATCATTTATATGTTCAAATATTAGTTATTGGTAATAAAATATAAGTTTTATTCATGATACTATACAATGGGTTTTAACATTCCACTACATTTATTTTATAAACTTCTGCATTGCAAATATTTCCAGTGTAGCTTTTGTGTAGGGTTTCCTATTAGATTTGACTGGTAGTGATTTTTAAACATTCAGTAAATAAAATAATATAATATATTTTCCTATATAATAAATAAATACTAGTAGCACAGTGACATCTAGTAGGGTGTCTTACAATGTAGCCTTAAGTATTGGTTAGAGCAATGTATAGTGACACATGAACAATAAAAATGGATGGCTAAATTACGTCGTTATGATTATAAGATTACACAAAAATTGGATCAAGAAAATAGTACAGTATATACAATATTAAGGTTGATGAGTAGTCTTAGTCTTGATGCCTTGTTTGTGTCTCAAACTCTATTGTGAGATACAATCAAAGTTGAAGCTAGTGACTATCCTTACATGAAGAAAATTAGCAAGCTAGCAATATAAAAATTGATTGTACCTTACATATGGTGTAATGGATTAGTTTGTTAAAAAAACCATATGGTGATACCTCCTCATTTTAGCATCATTCAACAACTCTTGCAAGAATTCCATGATTCACCAATTGGAGGTCATTCTAGGGTATTAAAAACATATAAGAGATTAGCACAACAATTTTATTAGCAATCAATGTATTAGGTGGTGAAGGATTATGTTGCTTTTTATAAAGTATGCTAATGAACTAAAGCTAAAACTTTGTCATCAACTAGACTACTATGACCATTGCCATTTTCATGTCTAATTTGGGATGCTATCACCATGGATTTCATTAGAGGCCTCCCACCTTCAAATGGAAAAAATGCCATTCTTGTTGTTTTTGATTGATTGATTGAGCAAAACAACACATTTCTTAGACTTATCTCATCCTTATATAACAAAGCTAATGGTTGAAAATTTGTTAAAAGAATTGTAAAACTTCATGGACTGCTTCAATGACTGAGACTCAGTGTTCATTAGTAATTTTTAATGAGAATTCTTTGAAATTTTAGGCATATAATTGAAAATGAGCTTTGCTTGTCACCCTTAAATATGGATGATCAAAAATAGTGAACCACTGCATTGAATAATATCTTTGACATTTTGCTTATCAGTAACCTCAAAAGTGGTATTTCTATCTTCTATAGGTTAAATTCTAGTATAATACAACTTGGCATGCCTCCATAAGAATGAATTTCTTTTAAGCTTTATATGGAAAACCACCACAAAAAATTCCATATTATCACTAGGGCTAGATTCAAACCGAATTTTTTAGATTTATTTTTAAGTTCAGTTTGAATGAGTTCAAAACAAATTGTATGAATCCAAACACAAACCCGAACTTAAATTAAAAATTTTTTAATTATATTTTATTAATTATTTGTTTTAATTCTAATTTTTATTAAATATAAATACGATTTATACGAACCAAATACAAATACAAATACAAATATGAACCAAATACGAACTGAGTTATACAATCCAAATACGAACTTAAACTTTATTATAAAAAAAAATTGACGTACACAAATACAAATACAAACTTGAACTGTACGTAATGAGTCTGAACACAAACATATACATGTTTGTGTTTGGTTTAGCTCGAATTTAGCCCTAATTATCACAAACGAAATTGTTTAATAATGAAGTGGAATAAAGTCTGGCCTCTCAAGATGCTTTCTTATGACAACTCAAAGATAACTTACATGTATCAAATAATAAAGTGAAGCAAATGGTAGATTCTAAGTAGTAGGGCATTCAATATAAAGCGGGAAAATTAGTGTCTTAAGCTTGCTCATTATCATTAACAATAAGTGTTTGAACAAGCTTTTCAAAAGCTTACAAGCCAATTTATGGTCCATATCATGTTTAAGAAAAGATTAGAAAAGTAACATACGAACTTTAACTTCCAATTAATCTTTACTTTCATTGGTCTTCTATGTGTCATTACTTAAAAAGAAGTTGGGAGAAAACCTTACACCTAGTATTGAGTTGCCCTTATTATTGAAGAGGGTGATCTTATCATGGAAACAAAGGCTATGTTGGACACATGTTAGGTAAAAAAGGGTCCAAGTTTATTAAAGAGAGCTTAATCAAGTGGAAGAGACTTCTTGAGTATGATGCCACATGGGAAAAAACATTAGAAGTATGAGATAGATTCATGAACATGGATTTATTTAAACAAAGTTTCAATGAAAGAGGGAGGTATTGAAAAGCTAAGAAGGTCTCAAAGAATGGCCATTAAAATCTAGAACATTTTGATTGCCACATGAGGAATCAAGAAGCCTTGGAGGATTATTGATACTATGAACTTGGTCTAAGTTATTGGACCACGTCAAAAGCTTTCTTAAGAATAGGTGAAGAAGCTATTATTTTTATTTGAATAATTTTGGCTACTTTGTTGCAACTAGCTATTAGAATTCTATTTCTTAGCGATATTATCTAAAGATTAGGATTAATTGTTAATTTTCCTTTTGTATTTAAACTCTTTGCAATGAACTAATGAGAGTAGAGTTTATTCCAACCAAATACTATGGTTTAGTCTTACCCTAAGTAAAATCTAATTGTATTATAAAAATCTTATTAGTTTTGGCTGCAACCTATTAGTTTGACTATTTCTTTTCCTTAAATACTAAAAAAGCACCTCAGTTTGATAAGTTTCTAAATTAATAGTTTTGGATGAAAAAATGAAAATCATTGAGGCCTCTTCAAGAGATGATTTGGGTAGATCTAATTTTGAAATTACCAAGATGAAGTATGTACATGAGTTGAAGTAGGCATTTTCTAACATTTTTTACTATAAATCATACTAATAAATTTTGATAGTTGATATTGTAAATAGTACATAATTTTCCAGGAAAGAAACGAAATTTAACATAGATGCAACCAAATATTTTATTTATGATAAATTTATTAATTATAAGAAAACAGTTATCATTCGATAACAACAAACATTATCGTTAGCTAGGTGATTAGTCCTTGGAGAAAGTCTTTGAGCATGAATCTAAGCAAGCTTCCACTTTCTCTTTAGCTGATCAATAAAGACAATATAAATTTACATATCAACTTTTATATAAATCTTTATTGAATAACAAAGTTTGCTTTGACAAATGATTATATTGTAATTTTACTAGGCTTAAGTTCATATATATATATATATATATATGTGTGTGCGTGTGTGTGTGTGAATAATAATACTACATGTATAAACAAATTTTACTAACTTATTCATATAATTTGATATAGTAACATATGATTGTCACATCAGTTTGTATACATAAGTTAGTAAAAATTTGTTTATATACAAAGTTTTATTCATATATAGCTTCTAGGGTTTCCTTAGTGTTGTTGAAAATGAAAGTAAAGTGTGTATATATATATATGTGTGTGTGTGTGTGTGTGTGAAGTTTCGTTATATGATGTACTAAGACTCTTATTCATCATATTTGTTCATTGATACGGTGCCCATTAACAAAACTCACCGAATCATTATTTCTTTTATTCCGTTACTTCAACTCTATTTCCGTCAACATATCTTAATACACCTCCTTCCACTAGCCATACTCCCCTGACTTTCAAAATTTTACTCTTTACATCCACCCTCAATTCTGACAGGTGTTGTTATTGCTGACAGAACAGTAAATTTTCGCACGGTATACATATCCTATCACCAGTACTCCAATCATATTCTGCTTACTGCAGCATCACCTGCTCCAACAACACCACACCAGACCAGTATTCACGAATGCCACCACTGTCCTTCCTCAAGTTATTCAAGTTTTCCAGTGTTTATATCACCAACTCACTGCCACATCAATACTGCATTAGATCAGTATTCTCAACAGAACATCCACAGTAGTCATCCCTCAAGTCTCTTCAAATAAAATAAACTACACCACCAACAAAAAAAACAGAAACAGAAATCTGACAACAGCTTTAATACTGATTCTCCCTCAAAATATTGCACCTCAACTTCAGTTACATCTTTACTAACATCTTCTTGGTTGGCTTCAAAATTCTCTCCTGATTGTACTCCTATCACTCCACCATCACATTTCTTTATGTCTCTTATTACTTCCATTTTGTCTCTCAGTAATTCAAATTGAGCAGCTGATAGAGCATTAGTCAGGAGATCTACTATTTGATGTTGAGTTGCGAAATATTGTATGGACAAATCTTTAGAAGATACCTACTCACCAATATAATGCAAGTCTATTTCAACGTGTTTTGTTCTGCCGTGGAAAACTGAGTTTGCTAAGGTTGTAGTACTCATATTGTCACAACAAATCACATGGTATGTAACCATTTTTTATGTGAGACAATAGTATTTATGAATATTTTTCTGCGTATATTATTCCTTCTCCGGTGGTGAATATATGTATACAATTACAATAGGGCCATTACATCTTAAAAGTATGAAAAAAATCCTAATGTAAGGAACTAATTATTCCTACATTAATTTACAAATTTGGTAAACTAATCTTAAGAATTACAACATAGACAACTCATGCCAACATCCCCCTTTAAGTTGGAATATAGATATTTATCATTTCCAACTTGTTAATCATATCATAGAATACCTTTCTTGGAATTGATTTTGTAAATATATAAATCAATTGATTTTCGACCTTGATAAATGAAAACCGTATAATCTTTTGATCTATAAACTGACTAATTTTCTAACTTGATAAATAAAAATTGTACAATCTTTTGATGTAACTTCTCCTTTTGATGAAGTGAAGATAAACTTTAACACGTTTATTGTGATCATGTTATGCAAGATTATGTGCGATCTTGCTAATTGTCTTATCATTAATGAAGATTCAAATGTTCTGCATATTCAATTCTCAAAGAAAACTCTTAATCCGTAATAATTCATAGACACCATGAGTTATACCTCAAAATTTTGCTTATACATTTGATCATGTTATGACCTTTTACTTCTTGTTTTTCTAAGTAACGAGATTACCTTATACAAATGTAAAGTAACCATATGTGGACTTTCTAGTTATTTGATCACATGCCTAATCAGCATTTGTGTAATAATCTGAACAAGAGAAAAGAAGGCTGACGGTTCAGCTTCTAGCTTCTGCTAGCAGAGAAATCAAAGGGAAATAAAGGTTGATCAGACAGCTCCAGGAAACAAACTCAGATAACGGTTAGATGGTTTCCGGTGAAAGGTTCTGACTTATCTGTAACAACTGGCGACAGCTTTCTTAGATATTTTTCTGTACTCTAATGTGAAAGTTGTAGAATGTTCATTTTTCAATTTTGAGAAAGTGCAATAAGAGCGAGGAATTCCTGATTCTCTGCTTGCATATACATTTTGCGAAGTCAGTTTAATTTTATTTCCTTACACATAAGATATAGCATATATCTCTCTCTCTTCTCTTTCGAGACAGAAGAGAAGATAAAAATATAATGTAAATAAACTTTTATTCAAGAATAATTCATATAGTATACAAGCAATGATACAATCTCAAACTCCCATTCATCTACATACAAGCATGCGATATTGATATTCCGTGAACTTAAGCAAATAAGAAATCAAATAGAAGACACTCAGTATAGATTTTTCAAAAACAAACAACTGAAAGCCTCAGATTCGCCAGCCCCACAAAAAGAAGCCTTCCTATTCGACAGGATAATATATATGCCGCATCACACCAATGCATATTCCTATGGAGCACACAAATTCAAAGAGTTGTAACTAATTTGAAGGAGGTGGAGAGAGGAATGGAATAGAGGGAATTGTAGTTGGGATCGAAGGGAAGCTTGGAAGAGGTGGAAAAGTGAGCTTTGGAACAGAAGGAATGGTAGGCAATGTGGGGTTTGGAAAAGACGGTTGTGTGCTTGGCAAAGTAGGCAGCGTTGGCTGTGGCAGTGTAGGTATCGAAGGCGAAGGTGGCAGTGCTGATGGTTGAGGCAAATTCGGCACCGTAGGCATAGGTGGCAACTGCAACAAATGACGAGCTGCTAGCCCAACTCGCATGGACGAAAATATTGTTAATGTAACAAAAAGAGATAAAATGAAAAAACTCTTGGAGGCCATTCTTAGAGGAAGAATAAGAATATTTAAAATGGTGAACCAAGCAATCAGTTTTCTTGAGATTTTATAGCGAATGCCAGCCACTGATGCTGGCTTTTATAGGTAGCAACCCACGGGGGTAGGTCAGGTAGGTTTTTTTTACAATGTTTTGTTGGGAAAATCTTGCAAACCGCTTTGAGTTCAATCTCATTAAATCACCGACTCATCCATTATGCATTAGGAAAATGTCAAATGTAGCTGTGGGTTTAGATGAATTAGGTAACCATATTTATGGCAAATTGAATTTTAAATTAGGGTATAAATAAACTTTTTAATTTGTGTTTGGTTATGAATAATCATGTGCATATATAACTTAGATGTCCCGTTGGGTTATCAAAATTACATAGTATCTTTGTTATTCATTATTCTTCGTTCTATAAACCTTCATATTTTCTGATAGATACGTAAGTTCTAGATCTGTAATTTGATCACAACTCAATAAATACTTGTGCAAATAAATAAATAAATTATGGTTTTTGTTAATTTATTCTCTGGCTGCAATAAATATTAATACATGAATAATGTAAGACTTTTTTCGATCTAGTTTACAAAAGTAGTTCCTAAACTAGTGTGGGAGGATTGTACACTTTTTTTTTTTTCCTAAATCCTTTCTTGCCTGACTAGATCTGTAAAGTTCATCATTTACCCATATTCGAATATGAAGGATATTTTCTATAAATTACATGCAAAAAAAGAAACGAACACGAACTGAAACTCGTTGTGGGTATTAAGAGTATAAAATGTGAAGAAATAAAAGTGAGAAGAAACTCGTTACTGTTACAATTGACAAATTCATCAATTCGTTTCATACAAATAGAAACCAGCTGAAATTTCTATTTTTCAATGAAAAAGAGTCAATACTCAATCTTCTGGTTTCACTCTCTTCAAAACCTAACTCAAAACTTTTTGATTTTCTTTGTAATCATAACGGACTCATTATCATTACGGTTACAATTAACAAATTTCATCAACTGGTTTCATAAAAATAAAATGCAGCTGAAATTTCTATTTTTCAATGAAAAAGAGTCGATACCAATGTTCTTGTCTCACTCTCTTCAAAACCTAACTGAAAACTTTTCGATTTTCTTTGTATAGTTGACTGTTTGCTTGATTTCTTTCATGATATCAAAGCCGGAAACAAATGTATTTGATTCTAGAAATGTTATTAAAGACAAAAATTTAGCTTTTCATTGTGTTCTTTTGTCGACTTGAAAGTTTGTGTGACTGTAATGAAAATTGATCTTTTCTCATCATTTTGTTCTTTCTTATTTTTCTTCTAAGAGTCTTTTTAATTTTTCGAAATGGCTGAGTTTTCGAATGATTTTATAACCTGATATTTCTCAATACATCGATTTTTGTCCTTAATCAGTTTTTTTCCTCAACCTCTTTTCATCCAGTTTTTCAATCATTTCACCTAAGGAATAGGACAAATTATTGGTTTTCAAGGAAGTTACGAGTGTTGTTTGTTATCGATGTGTATGACCTAGAAGAACATCTATTGGGGTTTATTGCATGCCCAACGATATTCATTCAAGTTAAATCAAATGTTTCTAAAGTTAATGGTAGTATGATCAATAAACTTAACCCTTAATATGTTTACTAGAAAAAGATTTAGTTGGTTGCTAGTATCGATATCTAAATGCATGGTTTTGTAATTTCTAAATGTAAATTCTTAGTTGAAATATGAAGTATGTTCTAGAAAATAAGTTTATCTTAGAGTAAGTCATAATTGTTGGGTATATGTAATCTACTTCAATTATTAATTAAAAATGACGATTTGGTCTAAAATATGAAGTAGTAGTGGCGAGCTTAACTCTAAAATAAAGTCTAAACATGATAGTTTGACCTTCCAAGAACCTTAATTTGTGTTGTAGAAACATGAGTTGAGAATTCAAAAAGCTAATCAAGTTTTAAACTTTAGAATAGCTCTGGAGTTTCATGGAGTTGTAGTATACATTGCTAGGGTAGCAAACCCTCAAAATAAACCAGTAAAACCTATGGCTTTTTCTTCCACCACCATATCCTAGAATGTTACCTTCATCAGTGAATGAATCCTTAGAGAATCCATCAATCACTAATAATTTGGCTTCAGAACCTTTTGGTCCCATATGAAATCACTTTTGACTAAGAAGTTTTAGGGCTTTAACTATATACAACCGGATCTTAGTAACTACCTCAGCTCATTATTATGATCAGACTCAACCATTTGATAATTAGTTAATAGCAACACCTAATTCTTTCTATTGAGGGTCCCTTAGTTTTAATAGAGAAAAAGGTAGAACTATTGGTATAGGCAAAACTATATGCTAAAAGTGTGCAATACCTTGATATATAGCATTGCAACGCTATCATAAATTTAACTCTAGCTACAATACACACAACCTTGTGCCATAATTCAATACAAGTCATGTAGGTTCTTTTATCTACATAGTATTATAGGATAAGTTTTTCATATGACTATAATTCATGTCTTGGTTAGCTATGATGGATTCATACCTTCTTCGCTTAAAGATGAAAAGAATGTGTTTTCACAATCCTTAAGGGTGTATCCATTTGCTCTACCCATCTTTTTTTGCACCACACCAAGGTATACACACATCACCTGAAAACTTGTAGATATTTAATCTCAAGCTCAAATAATTGAAATTTATTATTAGAACTCATAATATTTAATACAGTCGAGTACAAATTTGGGATTCCACCTAACTCTATATTTAATACAAAATTTATTCCCACCTCTTTTATGGTTCAAAACAGTTTATGGCATATGGATTCAAGAACCATTGACCACGTTACTGCTAATCCAACTCACCTTGTTATAGCTTATATCTACCAGCGAATGACAAACTTCAAGTACAAAATAGTGGGTATTTGATAATATCTCTTATATTCATGCACAAGTCTCGCATCTACAAAAGCCTTTCATCTTAGAAATATGTTGTGTTCCTATTATTACTAGAAATTTACTCAATATTTCTAAGATCAGTAATGATAACAATGTGCTAGTTGAATTCTTTATTGATCAGTGATTACTAAAAGGTAAAATGTCCAATTTGTTTGTATTATTAGGAAAGGTTAATGATGGTCTTTATCAATTCCTTCTTTCTAGCAAGTGTCAACTAACAAATTTTAACAATGCAAGACCTTCTTAGTCTTGTCTTGTCACAACTTTTTTTTCTAGTACTTTTTTTTTTTTTTTTTGTGTACAAATAACTAGGGGTATTTGTATAAGTTATCATTTACCAAGGGGAAAACAAAACCACAATCATCTCATCGAAACACCTTACAAGGTATTCATCTCATATCATTTTGCCTAGAATAGGCAAATCATTAAAACACCCTACAAGGTGTTCCTCTTATCTCATATCGCTTGAAAAGGGCAAAATACCCTACAGGTTACTCATCTTATATCAAATCACCTAGAAAGGGTAAAGCACCCTATGAGGTATTCTGATATCAAGTCAATCGAGTTTTGCCTAAAAAAGGTAACCTACTTTCTAAAGACACTCAAAAGGGGTTAATCCATTTTGACCTTCACCTAAAAGAGGTAGGTCTTCTTTAGAGACAGCTAAAAGATGTTAATCTATTATTAGGGATTTGTTTAGAAAAGGTAACCCATTTTCTAAAGATGCCTACAAAAGGTTAATTTGCTTTAGCCTTTGCCAAAAAGAGATTGGTCATTTATAGAGATATCTAAAAGAAGTTAATCCACTTTTAGGGATGCCTAAAAAGGGCTAACTCACCTTATGAAGATGTTTAGAAAGGGCTAATTCATTCTAACTTTGGCTTAGAAAAGGCAATTTGTTATAGAGTCTTGAAGAACTATTATAGGTTTCAACCATTTTTTGGAGTCCTGTGGCTTCTTTTAAAGCCTTTTAATGCCATTATAGGCTTCGATTGTCATTAAAGCCTCTCGGGGCTATTATAAGCTTTGATCGCCTTCTTTTTTGCCTATTGTGTTAAAATACAATATCTTATCTTGGTGTTTTGTCTTCGCATTGCTTATGTCTTTTGTTTATTGCATTATATTTCATCTGCACTACACAACACATATAAAGCACACAAAGCGAAGGGTATCTATAGACACACTATTTTGACTTAATAGGTCCATACTTTAATGATTGTGTTACTTATGCAATATCTTCTTAATAAACCTTCGATCTAGTTGGCTAAGGGAAAAAAAATTGAAAATATTATGAGATGGGCTTCTCAAACTTATTAAACCTTTAAACCAACCTATCACCCACCACCCACCACTTGGGCTAAGTTTATTAGGCCTAGTTCCAACTAGGTTTGTAGATAGGATAGGGACACTAGCGTCTATATGTCGTTAATCATCAGCAAACCAAATAATTGGCATAAATCATGAACGTTTTAACTCATCTTAGTCTGCTAGCATCAACCACTGGTGATTATTATTCTTATTTTATAAAAGTAGAAGTAAATATCGTACATGGGGCTTCCTTTTATTTGGTTTTAACTAGCTTATGCATCTAATACACAATACACAAATTATTTCTCTCTAAATAACACATACACACAAAAAATTAAAGTCCTTCAAAGCTCATTGTAAAATGTCTAGAAACCATCTATTAAAGAAACATTAAGAGGAACCTATAAAGGTAACCCTTGATAGGTGCAACTTTTCCTATTATCTCTCTTTTGGATTGATTATATTTCATTGTCTTGCTTCTTTGTTTTCATTGTTGTTACTTATGTACTTATATATTGTTCACATCTCGACTCGAAGATATGTGTGACCAAGTACATGGATGACTATCCTTATAGTTATTCATTTGTTAAGGCTTGTCCTCGCTAATAGGTTTACTTTTTACTTTATAATTTTACGTATTCAGTTTTATTTCACAATTATTGTTGTTATTTTTTTTATTGATGAGATATTCTTGTTGTTCATTTTTACATTCCAAGATCACTTATGCCATTGATGAAACATTCATGGCATCTCGGTTATGGGTATAAACCCTATTGCCTTAGTCGGTGTCTTATGTGTCTCATGCTTATTCTGTTTATTTCACTTGTGTTGTGCCTTTCCTGAGCGAACAAAGTATACGAAAAGTCTGATGAGCAGGATGATTACTTTGGTAGTCATTTACTTATCAATATTGGTACTTGTTTATTTCTTGCGTTAAATTATTAATTGTGAGTTATCTGATCATCATGACCTGAGGACGTGAAAGGTTTGGTACACAGATGCTTGTCTTAAATACCTTCCACATGTTAACACTAATCGATTACTGATGGCCATAAATGCTGTTGAACCCTTGATGTTTTGATGATGATAAAAATATGATTAAATTGTTAATTTGTAATAACAATATGTTTAAAGTGCTAATCAATCCCTTGCATGAAGTAATTCATGACAAAGAAGGGAAGAAACTTTTATTTTTTGTAGGTTTTAGGTCTCGCACGACCGTGTGCTTTAGTAGCACGACCGTGCTTGACCAAACGGGTCCTCGTGTGTCCAAAACACAGGACCGTGCGCCTGACCGTGCAAGGTTCTGTGATTTTCTGGAAGAAAAATCTCAGACCCGCACGGGCGTGCGTGAATGATGCACGACCGTGTGCATGCACTACACGGGCAATGCACTACTATATCAACCGTGCAGCCTGATCGTGTGAAATCAAAGAACTCAAAAGTCATTGGAAGCACGACCGTGCGTAGTGGAAGCACGACCGTGTACATAACTTTTGAAGAGCACGGGAGATCAAGCCGTGCAAATGAAACCGTGCAGCTGGTCAAAGAAAAGGAGTCAACGCACGACCGTGCACGCTCAATACGCACGACCGTGCGTGATGGCAAATAAGGAGCATTACCAAAGAGCACTACTGGGATGTCGTGCAAGACTGATCGTGCAAAGGTATTAAGGCATTCATCTCACGTACAACCATGCAGAAATGGCACACGACCGTGCGCTAGCAAAAACTTACCCGTGTGCTACTCGTGCGCTCATCGTGCAGTCAAGCCGTGCTAGCTTCTGGAATTTTTGGACAAAACTTTGAAGTATCAATGCACGACCATGCATCTAAGGAGCACGACCATGAAGGGTCGAAGCACGACCGTGCGTCAAGGACACACGACCGTGCATCATTGGCGGTAAGCTTTTAAGTCGACCGTTGGGAGTCTGAACGAGCAATAAATGCAGCATGCACGACCGTGCACTCGAGGAGCATGACCGTGCGCCTGGAAAATTTATTGCAAAGCTTACTTTTTCCAACTACTTCAACGGATACAAAGCTAGCAAAACGGCTCCTTCCTATTCTAGGCAATGAATCAAGTATAAAAGGAGAGCCATTTGAACTGGAGAGGTATCTGAAACAAATTGAAAAAGCCAAGCTATCTACTTCATTCTTCAATTGCTTTGTTTCTCTCTCTAAGCTTATTCACTTACATACTTGAGAGAACTTGTACTAAACATTTGATTTTCCAGCCTATTGAGAGGCATTTACAATCAATCTCTTTATTAACACTTCATTTGTAAAAAGGGCGAAATTCCCTTGTGAGAAAAACTATTGTATCTTCGGGTATTGAAGATAGTGGAAACTTCAATCGGGTTTGATTGAAGAAGAGGACGTAGGAGGCTTGTGTTCAAAGCTCCGAACCTCTCTAAACTTGGCTGAGCAATTTCTGAACTCTCTCTCTTTATTGCTTTTATTCTGCATTGTGTGTATTACAGCTTTGATTGTGTTTATTGCTATAAAAATTTTAAATAATCCTATTCACCCCCCCTCTAGTATTATTTCTCTATAACTTAAGGGTTTATCAAATGCCATCCTTTTGATCTTTTCTTTTACATGTGCATGATTCAAATACGGGGATAATGCGGAATGTAATACTACTATATATATTTTTTTTATCACTTAATTTATATAGTAATATTACATTAATCATACATTAACATATGCAGAAATAATAGCTTAACTTAAACATAATATAAAATCATTTCTAAATAATACTTCTTTATTAAACTTCATTAAAACTTCATATATTGCAAACCATAAAATTGTTTTCAACAATAAACCATATGAATTATTTTGAAAAATTAAAACTAAAATATTACATAACATCTTTTTGTATTCATAGCCCTAATAACTACAATCGTTTGTGTAGTTACTCACCAAATGCAACTAAACTTAGACTTGCAAGGAGAAAAGATTAGAATGAGTGACAAGTCAGCTGAATTCTTAATCTTAACATACGTAACTTGACCATGAATTCATATCTTAAATCTTAACTTACTTTCTTAATTCTTAAATCTTAACTTAGTAACTTATCTTAATTGCTTTTAAATCTTATCTTAACTTTCTTTTCAATTATTCATGAATGCTATAACATGTATATCATGTTGAAACCATGAATTTCTTTTCATAAAACTTGTTTAAAATCATAATATTAAAAACTTATCATTATCAATTCGAAGATCGCATCATAAGACTTGTATGTTCGATCTATTAATTTCATCATAAAACTTGTCATAAGACATCATAAAAATATCACAAAACTTATTTATCGATCAGATTGATAGAATACGATGATTTGACAGCCCAGCCCAATAAGCTTTAAATAAAGGCCAAAGGACATTTTCCCACCCATAGTTTCAGGCGAGGACAAAGTCCCACCCGCCTAAGTTTAAAAGTCGCTTTTCCCACCCTAGTCTATTTTTTTATTATTTTTCTACTGAAATGACTAAACTACCCTTTTAAAAATAAAAAATTTATAATAAAAATATAAAATAATTTTTAAATATAAATATTTTTAAAATATATTTAAAAAATTTTTAAATTTAAAAAATTGCCGCTGGCACCAGTGGCGGTGGCCGCCCAAAATAGAACCAGGTGGCCATTTTCGGCCACCTGGTTCCAGGGGAGGCGACTTTTGGAGGAGGCAGCCTCTGACAATATTAGGTGCCGAAAACGACCGTAAATGGTCAGTCTTGGCCCCACTGGCCGTTTCTGGCCTTTATTTCGGGCGGAGGCGGCCAGATCTGGCTTCCTCCGCCAAAACTTGAGGCGGCCGATCTGGCCACCTCTGCCGAACTGGGAGACCAGATCTAGCCTCCCCTGGAACCAGGTGGTCGGAAATGGCCACCGGTTCTATTATAGGCGGCCACCACCGCTGGTGCCGGCGGCAGTGGCTGCTGGGATTTAAAAAATTTTAAAATATTTTTTAATATTTTTAAACTTTTTAAAATTTTTTTAATATTTTATATTTATATAAA